>SKCR01027297.1:0-71209 GCA_019454045.1 Zanthoxylum bungeanum | reverse complement strand
CTAGTACTTGCGACAATCAATACGCTTTGGTTTTGGTCGTCCGAGACTTTAACAGGTTCTGTGTACGCCTCTTCTGGGTTTATTGAGAATCGTAGTGTATTGGGTGTGATGTCAAGACGGAAGTATCACTTCAGTCATATGGAGATGATGATCACGCAGGGATACATAACTAGTACTCTTTAGTACTGCAGTCATCGGGATAATATGACTAGGTCATGATTATCCGATTATAGAGACTAGTTAACATAGATCCGATATATGCTTCTAACGGTGCAGACACAATTCCAGCCTCAGGCCTAACATGTGACATTCGATACTGGATCGCAATACGTAATACTACGTATACTACGCCTGACATAGATTATATATTCCTTTAAGAATATTTCTGAAGAATTCGGTAGGCATGGTGCTTTGCTAGAAGCCAACCATGTCTCGTAAATCGGTAAGAACGTAGTATGGGGTACTCACGTGTTCCGATAGTCTAACGACCGGATTTACTGCCAATATATCTATGGATCTCATGGGTCGATGACGTATGATTCGAACATAATTAATTTATGATTAATTACAGAGAGATTTTATGTAGGATAAAATACTATTTGAAGAGAGAGAACAATTAATTTGGAATTAATCGATAAAATAATATATTCGATATATTAAATGAAATTAGATTTCATAACGGAATTAAAATTAGATTTTAATTCGAGCAAACGAATTAATTTAGAATTAATTAGCAATCGACGTGAATAGTAATTTTGCTAAGCATAATTATTTAATTAAATTTGATTTAATTACGTCGCAACGAAAAATTCGTTAATTCAAAATTAACGAACCCGAGCCCGGGAGTGTTTGCGGGCCCACTCGGATTTTGAATTCAAATGGGGCCCACAAGTCACATCAGGTCACATCACTAGTCATTCATTTACCTTTATGGTGATGGAAGTTAATGTAGGAATTGATGGAAACTTATTTTACACTCAAGTAGATAAGGTGATGGACTTTTACCAATTATTAGATTTTGGTATATCTTTAATTTTTGATTTTGGAAATCAATTACACAAGTCAACATTCACTTCCTTCATTTCTCTCTCATTCACGCCCAAAGCAAGATTTTCTCTCCCAATTTGGCTTGGCCGAATACATCAAAGAACAAGAAGAAATTGTTGCAATTTTTTCTAAGTGCTAGCACACCAAAGATTCATACAAAGGTGATAGGGAAACCAATCCCAAGAGCTTGGAATCCATCTCAAAGCTTAGAGCTTCGACATCATCTTTAAAGGAAAAGCTTGGAGCAACTTCTCAAAGGCAAAGGTTTTGAACTCTCCGCCAACATCCAAGCCGATCAAAGTGAGCATTTCCGCTACTTTACTTTGCGTATTCACACATTTCATATGCTTAATTCTTAGTTTGACCTAGTAAACCCAACAATGGTATCAGAGCCATAAATTGAGCATGAAATGAATTAGGGTTCATAAACTTTAATTTGGGGCTTTTATGATTTATGCATGATTTCTTCAAATTGAGGTTTTGGTTGAGCTTGGATGATGTTAAATTGGATTTGTGCATCCTAGGAATTGAGAAATTGAATTGGATAAAATTTCCCCAAATTCCATATGCTTGGCCGAGAGTTTGAACCTTTTAAAGTCATGGTGATTTTTGAATTTTAGACAATTGGATGTGTTTAAAATGCATGAGTATATTGATTTGTGATTTAATTGGATTGAAATCAAAATCGGATATAAAAATCTCATGATTACTGTGACTTAATGAGCATGTTGGATTGATTTTGCTTCAATTTGTGTTGGACATAAATTGATTAGTTAAAGCATGATTAATTAGTGTAATTGGTGTTTTGGAAATATTAATTTAACTAATTAATTATGGCTATACACTTTAATTAATTAAATTGTGAAATTTGGAATATTAGAATTTAATTAATTGGGCTTAATTTGGAATTGGGCTAAAAATGTTGTATTTGGGCTTAATGGGCTTGGTTGGGCCAAGTTTGGTTTAGGATAATTGGTTGGATCCAATTGGGCCTAAAACCATTTCCATAAAGTCCAAATATGATAAATGGGCCTTTAAATAATTAATTGGGCCTAA
Source organism: Zanthoxylum bungeanum (assembly GCA_019454045.1). Lineage (NCBI taxonomy): Eukaryota > Viridiplantae > Streptophyta > Magnoliopsida > Sapindales > Rutaceae > Zanthoxylum > Zanthoxylum bungeanum. The sequence goes on along the minus strand of SKCR01027297.1, from coordinate 69,106 downwards.
TGGGCCAAAATTAATTTTGTGGCAAATGGTGATTCCTTATTGTGCTTTGGTTGCCAAAGTCCATGCCTTATGAAATAATTAAAAGCCCATTGGACTTTAATTAAATTGACATTGGATGTTAATTGGGCTTTGAGACCCATTAAGATTAGATTTAGAATCTAAGTCGCAAAGGCACATTAAAAAGTGTAATTATTTAATTTGGAATTAAATAAAGAATTAGTATTGAATACAAATTAAATTGGATTTAATATTATAGTTTGATATAATTCAAGAATACACACTTTGAGTACTTATTCTTAAAACGAGTTGGACTCGCGCAAATCAAATTGTTATTTGAACATTGGATGGTCATTAATCAAAGATTAATTAATTGGATTAGATTGATTGATAACATGCTTTGTGTGAATACATGGATGTGATGTATGAATAATGTATATCAGATGGATATTAGATGGGTGAGGGCAATTTTGGAAATTGTTGTGATAAATTTAGAATTTATTAAATTGGACCTGCGTGTCCAGCCTATTACCTCTTGATTCTTTGTATTTCTCTTCTCACCTATTCCCCTCAATGTAAATGAGGTTTCTTTGGAAGTGTTATGTAATTGGGTAGAAGTAAGAATAATGCTAGCCGGGGAGATGAAAGGGAGTGATTTGTTCTAGGAACAATTTGTGAGATATCCATCCGCATATCATTATTAATTTATTTACCGCGCCTTATTATGCTTTTAGAATGCATGCTTAAGGGTGTATGATGAGACCTAATCAAAGATAATTAATTGGTTGCCAATTACGCGAAAAAAACCCTCAACAAATATTAAGCGTTTTCCTTCCATTGAGTGATTCATTCTCAAGATCCAAGATTGGCACTGGTTTGTTGGCCAAAGTCAAGACCTTTGTCCATCGCGGATGTGTTTGAATCATGAAGGCTTTGTTCCATATCGCATGTCTTGTCCAAGTTGTGATTTGTTGGCCAAAGTCAAGATCACTTCTTGTCCATCGACATCGATTACAAAGCTTTCCAAAGTCAATGGGTCCCGCTTAACTGGAATCATTAAGCTTGTTGTGCCAAAGTCAATGCTTAGTTGATTCAGAGGAAAAAAGGTTAGGGAATATATTGGATATATTGAAATATATTAGATATATGTTTCGGACTTGGATGTCCACCTACTGGATCTAGGAATTGGATGAGATCCAATTGATCTTAGAAATCTACCTAGTTAAATATCATACAGCTTGTTGGCCAAAGTCAAGGTTGTGTGTTATTTAATGGGATCCTAGCCCACTAGGAAACAAAGTTTTCGAGTACTCAACAGAGGGTTAGAGGCTCGCCGAAAAATAGTGGGAGGCAAGTATTAAATTTGCAATTTCGTTTAGATACTTGCCAATACGCGCTCATTTCATTTTTTCGTCATTATTTAAATATATATTAGTTGGACTAATATTTAATTGTTGTTTTAAATTAAACAGTTGGACTGTATTCCAACTACTTGGATTATAGTAATCAATATATTTGAATTTAACTAATCAAATAGTAGTTGATTATATAGTTAGACTATAGTAATCATTATATTTGATTGTACCCGAAATCGTTGATTGGATAGTTGGACTATTGGAATCAAGATAACTGAAGGATTAGAGTTTAGAACATAATCCTGGGTGAAAATATCTTTAAGCGGCTTCAATTTTCAAATTGGGAATAAAACCTCAGGATAGTCCTGGGAGCCGAGAAGTTACTTTATTTGATAGAGTGACGTCTCGAGCCTAAGCCCGAAGTTGAGCAAATAATGGAGCATGAGTTTTGGAAGACTCATGGTGATGATAACTTTAGTGCTCAATCATTTATGCTTAATGTAATGACACTTTAATTTTGTCGTCAAAACTAAGGATTAGATCCGTATACCATGATGTTGAAATTAAAGGATCTTCATAGATCTATTCTTAGATCTTAGAAGTACGAATTGCAAAAGAAGCTCTTTCGCTCGCATATGTCAGAGGGTACATCTGTCGAGCACTAGGTGTCGCAGATGATTGCTGACATCGATCAGCTAGGTTAGCTGGGCATTACCTATGTGGCCGAGACTACCAAAGATTTGATCTTATAGTCTCTACTCGAAAGCTGGGGCAAGTTCATTATGAACCAAGTGTAAACTCTTGGAGAGTTAATGGCTATGCTCAAGGAGGCAGAGCCAGAGCTTCTAAAATAGGCAAAGGCAAAATCATCACAGTCTTCTGGGAAGACAAAGGACATATCCCAAGATGTCTATCTAAACTGTGGCAAACGGGGTCACTGGATGCGTGACTGCCGTATGGACAAGGTAGACATGAACGAAGTGAAGGCGGGGCAAGGCTCCGGCTTCATGTATGTTTGTCATAAACATGTTCACAACTAGTTTCAAAATTGGAATTTTGATACTAGATGAGGTACATAAATATGTACTGATGTGCAGAATCTGCTGATGAGCAGGATACTGACTTTAGTTAAGATCGACTGAAAACGGGACGAGAGTCGCTGTTTTAACCATAGAAACCTAATTTTAGGAACTACCATTATGGCATGTACTTAAATTAGGAAACTGTTATAATGTACCTAGTTTGAGTAGAAACATTATCTCTATATCTAGTGTAACCCGTTGCGGGTATACCTTTATACTCTAGAACACTAAGTGTTTTATTTTATAAAGATGATATTGAGATAAACACATTAGATTTGAATAACAGTATTTATATTTAGAATATAAATTAATCTCATACATATAGCATGACAAACAAATAGCTCAAACTAAATTAATCAGATGAGACTTATTTGTGGCATTGATGTCTGTGACACATTAACAAGACTCGTATATCCACACTTTCGAAGAGTGGGTACTAGGACAGATTTGATTTTAATTCAAATGATGTCTACGAATCTAGTTTATTGGGCAAAATGCCTAAAATACCTTTTACTTGGTAAAAGTGTTAGTGCCACCGATCTGTTAGCCCTTGTTCATAGTGACGTAAGTGGGCCCATATCTAGCTAGGCTAGAGGTGGATATGAACACTTCGTAACCTTTACAGATGTGGCATTGCGTTATGGTTATGTGTTTCTTTTGAAACAAGAATCGAAAACTTTTGATAAATTCAAAGAGTTTCGACACAAAGTAGACAGACAGACCAACCAAAGTATTAAACCGTCACGGTTAGACCGTGGTGGAAAATACTTAAGCAATAAGTTTCTCGATTACTTGAAAGAGTATAGTATTCTTTCACAGTGGACTCCTCCTGGAACACCTCAATTGAGCGGTGTGTCCAAACGGAGAAACTGAACTTTGTTGGACATAGTTAGGTTAATGATGAGTCGTTCTGAGCTGCCATTTTCCTTCCAGGGATACGCATTAAACAATGCAATACTTATTTTGAATAAGGTTCCATGAAAATCTGTTAGACAAACTTCATATTAGATATGAACAGGAAAGAAACCGGGTTTTCTCATTCCTGAAGATTTGGGAATGCTGGGCATATGTTTGGATGATACCAAACTAGAACCCAAATAAGATAAGAGCCTATTTGTAGGTTGTCCTAGGGAAACCAAAGTATAGTACTTATACAACTCACAAGAGAACAATATAATTGTTGCTCTCCATGCGGTTTTCCTAAGAGGAATACCTATATGCAGTGGTAAGTGGGAGGAAAGTAAAACTCGATGAAAATCGGAGTAATACTGTTTCAGGCACCGATTCTTTAACGGAACACAAACAGTTCATCAGGGATGAAACTGTACCACAATATTCAAATACACAAGAACCGCGCAAGTCGGAGAGAGTCAGAAAACAACCTGGGAGGTATGGGTTTCTGATCTCACCTCATGAAGATGTCAATCTTATTGAGGAACACAAACCGGTTACGTATGAGGAAGTGATACAAGGTATCGACTCCCTATTATGGCAAAGTGCCATGATGTCCAAAATGGATTCCATGTATACTAACCAAGTTTGGACACTGGTTGTTGTACCGGAAGGCATTGTGCCTATTGGTACTATATGCGTCTTCAAGGAAGACAAACATGGATGGCAACATACAAACGTACAAAGCTAGGCTTGTAGCGAAAAGGTATCGTTATCAACATTATGTCGATTACGACGAAACCTTTTATCCGTTGCCATGATTAAATCCATTTGGATAATGCTTACTAATATTGCATGTTTCATTCATGAAATATGGCACCTGAACGTCAAAAATGCTTTCCTTAAATGGAAACCTTTTGGAGGATGTTTATCAACATCCTGACGGTTTTTTCGTACCTTAACAAGGAAATAAGGTTTGTAAGTTAAATCGATCCATTTATGGATTGAAGCAAGCATTGCGTTCTTGGAACTATCGTTTTGATGTAATCATAATGGTTTATGATTCAATTCAAAACAAAGATGATTCTTGTGTATATAAGGAGGTTAGTGCGAACGCAATGACATTGATTGTCCTATATAATGATGATATATCATTTCTTGGAAATGACATTCCCATAATACAATCGGTGAAAGCTTGGCTTTCATGAAAATTCTCCATATAATACTTGGGAGATGCAACCTTTATTCTAGGAATAATGATCTACTGGGATAGATCTAAAAGTTGTTGGCACTCTCCGAGAACTCGTACATTGAAAGTATGTACGTGACCTGGTGTCTCATATGCTTTGAGCATATGGAGTCACAATCAGGCCGGTCCAGGTGATAGTCACCGGATTGATGTTAAGAACATCCTTGAGTATCTTAGATGAACTAAGGATGCGTTCTTAATTTATGGAGAAGGAGAACTTGAAGTGACTGGGTTCACCGCTGCAAGTTTCCAAACAGAAAAAGACGAGTAAGTCGCAATAAGGGTACTATATAGTTTGAATAACGGAACAGTGAGCTGGAAATCTTCCAAGCAAGATTCTGTTGTCGAATAAACAATAAAAATGGAATATTGCTGCAGCTGAGGCAGCAAAAGAAGCATTTTGGATCTATATAATCCTAATTAGATTAGGTGTAGTTCTGTTAGCGGTTGAGCTAGGCTATAGCACAGGCTAAAGAATTAATGGTCTCATCAACGATCCAAGTATGTACTTCAAATGGTTTCAACTGATTCGTAAGATCATACATCGTGGCGATGTGATATCGAATAAATCGCATCAGATGATAACCTTGCAAATCCGCTGACGAAAGCTGTTTCTCAGAGAAGTTTGTTTGAGCGACCCGTACATAGTTCAGGTGTAGGACACTTGAGTGATTGGCTATAGGCCAAGTGGGAGATTGTTGGACAATTATGACCCATAGCATCACTATTTGTACAGAATTACAAATTAACTATGTGGCAAAGGAAATTGCTCTTTTATCATTTGTAATTGGATGCCGGAATATATATATATATAATGATAAAAGTCCATATGATTAGTTCCAGATTAATAAGATATGAGACAATATTAATCCATTAAGGTTTAATTATTAAATATCCATAGTCGTAGTATAGTAGATTATCTGGACATCGATAATGCGGAATAGACTAGTATTGCACTTGTGCGCGTTGTGGGAGCATAACAGCATATTTCTCATATATTTAAGTATTGGATACTTATGCAAGTGTAATAGGAGGTTGTGTTTACCGATGGTACGGAAACAGCTTCGCTCTGGATAGACCGCTCAGAATTCCATTGGTAGTATGACTATGTGTTTATGGGAGTCTGAATCAGGGTAGGTGTATTTGGTCTTAACCTGAGACTTGCATCGCTAGTACTTGCGACAATCATTACGCTTTGGTTTTGGTAGTCCGGGACTTTAACAGGTTCACTGTACGCCTCTTCAAGGTTTATTGAGAATCGTAGTGTATTGGGTGTGATGTCAAGATGGAAGTATCACTTCAGTCATATGGAGATGATGATCACACATGGATACATAACTAGTACTCTTTAGTACTGCAGTCATCGGGATAATATGACTAGGTCATGATTATACGATTATAGAGACTAGTTACCAGAGATCCGATATATGCTTCGTACGAGGAAGACACAATTCCAGCCCCAGGCCTAGCATGTGACATTCGATACTGGATTGCAATATGCAATACTACGTATACTACGCCTGACATAGATTATATATTCCTTTAAGAATATTTCTGGAGAATTGGGTAGGCACGGTGCTTTGCTAGAAGCCAACCATGTCTAATAAATCGGTAAGAACGTAGTACGAGGTACTCACGTGTTCGGATAGTCCGACGACCGGATTTACTGCCAACATATTCAGGGATCTCATGGGTCGTTTCCCGAAGATTCACCGATGACGTATGATTCGAACATAATTAATCTAAGATTAATTACGGAGAGATTTTATCTAGGATAAAATACTATTTGAAGAGAGAGAACAATTAATTTGGAATTAATCGATAAAATAATATATTCGATATATTAAATGAAACTAGATTTCATAACGGAATTAAAATTAGATTTTAATTCGGGCAAATGAATTAATTTAGAATTAATTCAAAAGCGACGCGAATAGTAATTTTGCTAGGCATAATTATTTAATTAAATTTGATTTAATTACGTCGCAACGGAAAATTCGTTAATTCGAAATTAACGAACCGAGCCCGGGAGTGTTTGCGGGCCTACTCGGATTTTGAATTCAAGTGGGGCCCACAAGTCACATCAAGTCACATCACTAGTGATGAGCGGAAAATATATCAATATTTACCGCCCCTTTTACTTAATATTTTGTTTAGTTCTCTGGTTTGATGAACGTTTTGATGTGTTTAGTTTATTTTGCAGATAAAATAATATTGGGACTTAATGAAATCATTTAGGACGAAATATGGGTCAAATAAGGGCAATTATTGGACTTGATATTTTAATTTTGGAGATTGGAAACTTGAAAGGGCGTTTTTGACGAAGTGCAGTTTTGGAAATTACAGTTTTGCGCATCTGTCGTATTTTGGGCATAACTTCTTACTCCGATATCGGATTGAGCTGATTCAAGTTCCAGATTAAAGAAGACTCAAAGATCTACAGCTTTGAAAGAGAAAAATTTTCGAATTCTGAAGATTTCATGATCGAAATTGATGAACCATCCAGAAGTGTGATGTGTGTAATTATTAAAGTCATTATCAATCATTTTCAAAGCAAAATATAAATTAATAAATAATTAATAAAAATTATCAAATCACCACCAAACAAGATAAGCAATTAGTGGAGCAATTATGGATTTGGTGGAGTAATTAGTGGAGAAATTAATAATGGATTTGGTGGAGAATTTGATGGATGATTTGATGGAGGCAAAATTTTGCCTATATTTACCAAGCCATTTCATTTGTAAAATTCATACTTTCTTCTTTGAAATTCCTTAAGAATAAATAAGAAGATTGTATCTAGTTTGTTTATTTTCAGTTTTCAGTAATTAATTTTCGCTTTCGCACTTTCTTTTCTTTACTTTTCAGTTTTTACTTTCCGCAATTTACTTTTACGCACAAACATTTTCTTTCTTTACTTTTGCAGTTTTTATTTTTTCAAGCAATGAGGAGGTAATTATCCCTTGCTGGGGGTGAAAGGTAAAGTTTTATTATTGCTATTTAGATTAATCTCCCTTAATTATAATATATAAACGATTTAAAACCTGACTTAATGAGGATACCGCTATATTGGCCAGTTGGAAATTAATTATAAATTGGTTTTAACCTGATGTAGGCATTGTATTTTTGCATGTGAAACCCGATGATGAGTCTCATTTGGAGGCACTACCTTTTGAGTCACGGAAGCCGCGGGAAACGGATATCGGAAGGGGAAATTAAGAATAAACAAGGTTCACTGTTTTCGTTCGTGCTGCGTTCGTGTATGCGTTCGAACGGAAAACAGATTGCGGGCGTTCGTGTCGCGTTCGAGGAAGCGTTCGAACGGTGTCGGTAATTCTGGTTTTACTGCTAGCCTCAACCCAAGCCCAATTAGCCCACCAAGCCCATAAGACACATCCTAATTAAATCAAATATTAATTAAATTAAAAGTCAATTAAATAAAATATTTAAACCATAAACCAATCAAATATAATCATACCAAGTTAAAATCAATCAACCAATATATTATTCCCAAACTTAAAATATTGTATGCCTAATCAACATAAACTAAATATTCAACCTTCCCTATCTAGCCAAGATTTGTCCCCCTCAATCTTTGACTTCCCTTATCCAACACCAAATCAAATCCCTCTTTAATTAGCCAAATCCCTTTCCTTGTCAAGCCTAACCCTTTGCCTATAAAAAGAACCCTTCACCAACCTTCTCAACCCTAGCTAGCTCATACACATAAGATACAGAACACACAGGAAAATTACAGGAAGAACACACCCAAAAACAGTAAGCAAGAAATACAGAGGAAACGGCAGCGAAACCACAAGGAAACAGCAACAAAACGGACTCGAAACAGTAGCTTGAGTGGCAAAACAGCGAAGGAAAAGGCAAACCAGTGAACCAGAAAAGTTGCGGAGCTTTACCCCTTCCGATCTTCGTGAAACGCGAGTCCGAGAGACGGCTTAAAAGGTTAGACCTGAGGGTACTTTTCACACTCATCTTTATTTGATTTTTGTTATTTATTTTGATCGTATTTTACTTATTCGTTAAATCTCGTTTGTGTATGATGTGTGTTGTGGGTATTGGATGAATGAGAGATGTGTCAACTCTCGCGGTATATCGGATGGAAACCCGGACATAAATTTCATAGCCGATTCCGAATGGACGGTAATATGATTTGTACTCGGGACACAACTCCACGTACCGCTTGAGTAAACGGCACCCTCTTTTGTTTTGTGTTGCTTTGGTTTATTTATTTTTCGTCATTTGGATTTTGTATGTCGTTTATGTATGCATGATTCAATCAGCGGATGGGCTTAGTAAGTGGAATGAAAGATCACCTATGGGGAGGGGTTAAAGCCCTTTATCACGATGCTTTGCCGCGCCGGTTGATGTTTGTTCGGTTGAATGCAAGATACGTTCAATCGGGCATACTAAGTTTGACATTATTGTGTTTAATATCTTTTTATGCATGGTTCAATCAAGCGCATGGGCTTAGTAAGTGGAATGAAAGATCCCTTATGGGGAGGGGTTAAAACCCTTTACCACGATGCTTTGCCGCGCTGGTTGATGTGTGTTCGGATTGGATGTAAGATGTTTTCAATCGGGCATACTTAATTTGATATGATTGTCTTTATGTTTGTATGCATGATGCGATCGAGCGCATGAGCTTAGTAAGTGGAATGAAAGATCCCCTATGGGGAAGGGTTAAAGCCCTTTACCACGATGCTTTGCCGCGCCTCGCATTGTACTATTCGCCATTTATTGCATCCCATTTCATGCATCAGATCCGTCCCCGTTCGAACGCGTATACGAACGCAACTCGAACGCGCGTGCATTTTTGCCTTATCATGCATCAGGTCTCATTTCCGTTCGAACGCGTTCACGAACGCTATACGAACGCGAGCATTCTGTTTCATTTCCGTTCGAAAGCGTTAACAAACGCCATACGAACGTGAGCTTTCTATTTCATTTCCGTTCGAACGCGTTAACAAACGCCATACGAACATTAGCATTCTGTTTCATTTCCGTTCGAACGCGTTATCAAACGCTACACGAACGCGAATACACTGAATTGAGTCATTTTCATCACTTGTCATGTATAATTGTTTCTTAGGTGATTTCTCTTGTATCATCTAATCAATCATATTATTTGTATCCATGCGTCTATCTGTATGATGTGTTCATGAGATGGTATTCAAGCATGATTAGGTCATTAGTATGTTACTTGGTTCTTAGGCATGATTTAGCCTATTTGGTTGTTTATTTTCAAGCATGATTAATCATTTTGTTTTGCGTTTGGAATTTGCATTATGTTTAGGTTGTTCTTTGTTTTCCGTATTATATGATCGAAGCATGTTCATGAGATTTCCGTGTGCTATTGCATGTTTGCCGTTATGATGATTACTTTCATGCATGTGAACATAGAAGCATAATTGTCCTTGGAAATAAACGTTGCTTAGGCCGACATTTAGTATAACTGTTCGACAGTTATTGTGTGTCTTATATAAAGTATTCATTGTTCGTAAAGGATGATTCCTTTTTCGAAAGAGATATTGATTAGAATGTCTAATCAATCTTATGTATCATTTGATGATGACATAATAAATACTTTATAATGTGCGATTATAGATATTGATTTAATCGTAATTGTTACGAGTTATTTTGACATCCTATAGACCATATGATGGATCTTGAAACACGTTCTTTGTGATCCTTGAGATATTAAGAACGAGTTTCTAATTCATGGAGAATATAGTCTGCAACCATTAGGGTCATATTAGTTTTGAGACTAATTATGACGTTAGACAGTCTACGTCATAAAGAGTCACAAAAGATGCAGTGGGAGTGTCACGAAAGATTCTACTTTTTAGTGGAATCAAATGCAACTTTTGAAGTATTGACTTATGAAGTTGCATAGTGACCTTTTAAAATAGAAGTTTTAAATTGGTGTTGTGCTTGCGGTTGTCCTCATAATATTTTTGGATTTGATCCCTAAATACTTGGACAACTTAGTAGCTGTAGCATAATACAGATATAGCATCCATTTCATATTAATGTATAATTTAGATTCTACAAAATATGAATGATGCTGACTATGGGAAACGATAGAGTTTGTTTGACAAACTAGATATTTCATAGCGGACTTGTTTCTTACCTCTTAAGTACTGGGTGAGCTTTTGAGGGCCATGTGCATACGATGCACATTGAGACGTGTATATGATACCGTGGATTGGCACTAGAGCAAGTGGGAGAAATTGTTGGGGTTGGTGCTCAGAGCGCCAATCCGGGCCGTATTTATGTCTGATTCATGAATACGAACATCCCCTTATTCCATAATATTACTTATTTATGGTTGCACCTCTTGTTCTTATATACGTATTCGATCTGATTACGATTAGATTGAAACTAAATGTGGTTTAGTGATATGTATATATATTAGACAAAGGCCCGATAATATATAATGCAGTACACAGTTACAAAGTTAGTTTGTAATTGACATTGGGAAGTGTCACTGCTATATGTATATTATCAAACATAGTTCTTGGTCAAGATTTGCTAACACGGGTCGGTTAGTCAAATCCGTTGAGACCAATACATGTCGTATATCGAGACTTGGTCCGATGGTTTATCCCAATGAACCATGAGTCTATGGAGACTCGTATAGACGTGTAGGTGTTTATAGTGGATAAAAATTGAATGGCTCACCGAAGATTCTTAATGGATGGTACGCCAACGTCAATAAGAATCTTCTCGGGTTGAGTAGCATAGTGGTCCTTCGACTTGAGACACCACTGTGGATGTATGAGACATCCTCCACACTTAGATGGCAGTCACGTCACCGATCTATTTAGATCAGACCTCCGCCTGTTCGTTGGGTGTGGATCGATCCTCAGGATATCCTGTGTGTGTCAAGATAGGATCCGTCAGTTCTGTGTACAGAGCATAGGTAGTCCATATATTATTAGCAGTCTGTTAAATCTGTGGCCACAGTATACTTCGGAAGTAAGTTCCGAGTGTTATTTAGAGATTGCTAATAGATACGTCGATGAGATAATACCTATAGAGATTTGACGTTTACATCTATATCTCTGGGATTATCTGGATACCTGTGACGGAGGGATTATACGTATGCAATGACCTCGACCTGTATGATTCAGCTAGTTTATCCGTGATCGTCATAATCTACGGGTGGATAGATTATGTACATGAAATTGGATTTCATGACGAATATACCTGAATCTAGAGAGTCTCAATAATGAAACATACTCGTAGAGCACTAGAGCAACATTTATGAATAATGATGATTATTTATAAATCGTTTAATCGTTAAACGAAAAATACATGCGAACGGGCCGAACCGTCATTTCCTAATTAATGTGTATTTGTATTTAATATATGATATTATTAAATACACATTAATAAATGGTCAAATAAAGGTATTTGACATATATCATCAATATATGTATTTGAGATATTTAAAGTAAATATAATACATATATTTGATATATTTGTATTTAATTAATTATTTAATTGTTAAATAATTAATATAATTAAAATATAAATATATCACCAAATGATAAAGTTAGGAAATGATTATAAGTGTAAATGTTTGACTTTACATTAAAGGAAAAGGTTGTCAAATTGATTTTGACTTCTTAAGATATTTGTTCAAAATTGTTTGAAAAATAAAATATCTTTTTTCTTTATTTCTTGCTAATTTCGGCCATGACACTTTAAAATATAAAGAGTTATATTTTTTCTAAGTTGCATTTGTTGACTAAATTAAATATCTTTAAAGTTGTTTTAGATATTTAATCAAGTTGAACAAATGAAATTCAAATGAAGATGAAATTAATATTTCTTGTATTTGCCTTTACCAATTTCGGCCTAGGGCTTTTCCAAGCATGTATATATTGTTTTTCATTTCATTTGGCATTAACCTAATTCACTTTAACATAAACTCCATTAATGGAAAACAAAGGAAGCTTGAGAGAAAGAAAGAAGAAATCAAAGAAAGCTTGGTTTTTAGTAAGTTTCTTCAACTTACTATTAGAGAGGAAAATGTTCCTTAGGATCTAGGCTTTAACATATGATGTTCTTAGGTTATTTCTTTCTTTATTCCTTGTGTTTTTGTTGATGGAAGTTTTGATGGAAGTGTTGAGCATGTATGATGAAGGAAGGTTGTGACTATTGTAGTTATAAGCTTTCTTTTAAGGTTTTGGAAACCATGTTGCTAATCTAGAGTTGTTGACCCACTCTTAGATGACCTAGATTTGATCTTGAGTTGTTTCATTGTGTTGAGACTTTGATTGGATGGAAGAAACATGATTGAAGTAATTGATTTAACCAATTTGGTCTAATTTGTCCAATTTGAAGAAATTGAAAAATTAGGGTTCATGACCAATTCCAAATTTGGGGGTTTTCATATATGTTGTGTATTTGGATGTGTATATGATGCATATAAAGTTTCATGTTCATTGGATTACATCTTGATGTGTTTTGATGCATGAAATGACAAAGTGCACAAATGGCACCCCTTAGGGAGCATTCGGCCAAAGATGTAAAATTTGGGGATTTGGTTGCTTTTGGTGTTTTGATGTTTTGAACATGCTAAGTTCATCTTAGAAATGATTTAGAATCATTCAAAATTGATTAGATCAATTTCGGACTAAAATGGACAAAATACCAAAGTAAAGGTAATTTGGTAAATTCACCTAAATATGATTTATTGAATTTTATTTCATAATTTGAATATTGGAATATTAAATAAATATGTTTATTTAATTAATCCGAGAAAAAGTTTTGAAATCGGAAGATACGATCTTCCGCCGCTTCCGCTGCGTTACCGGATTCTGCCCCTAAAACCCCTACATGAAGTCCCAATGAAGTTAAGTTCCGGGTATGGGTCTCGAAGGGCGAAGTACACATCACATCATATCAGCTTGGGGGCGAGGCCCATATCGGCTGAGGAGCGAGGCTCCACATCAAATTATATTAGCTTGGGGGCGAGGCCCATATCGGCTAAGGAGCGAGGCTCCACATTGTACCAGCTTGGGGGCGAAGCCCATATCGGCTGAGGAGCGAGGCTCCACATTGTACCAGCTTGGGGGCGAGGCCCATATCGATTGAGGAGCGAGGCTCCACATCACATTATATCAGCTTGGGGGCGAAGCCCATATCGGCTGAGGAGCGAGGCTCCACATTGTACCAGCTTGGGGGCGAGGCCCATATCGGCTGAGGAGCGAGGCTCCACATCACATTATATCAGCTTGGGGGCAAAGCCCATATCGGCTAGGGAGCGAGGCTCCACATCACATTACATCAGCTTGGGGGCGAAGCCCATATCGGCTGAGGAGCGAGGCTCCACATCACATTATATCAGCTTGGGGGCGAAGCCCATATCGGCTGAGGAGCAAGGCTCCACATCACATTACATCAGCTTGGGGGCGAAGCCCATATTGGCAGAGGAGCGAGGCTCCACATCACATTATATCAGCTTGGGGGCGAAGCCCATATCGGCTGAGGAGCGAGGCTCCACATTGTACCAGCTTGGGGGTGAGGCCCATATCGGCTGGGGAGCGAGGCTCCCCATCACATCATGTCAGCTTGGGGGCGAAGCCCATATCGGCTGAGGAGCGAAGCTCCACATCACATCATTTTGCAGGCGAGGCCCACATCATCAGCAGTATCGAGATGCGTCTCAGGATCGAGGTCCACTGCAGTATCAGCTCAGCTCGAGACAGCTAGCTAGCCAGGTAAGTAAAAAATGCATTGCATAGACTTTGATAGGACTGTCACTGTCACACACTGCACAAGCCCCATCAAAGTGGGGGCGACTGTAGGCATTGTATTTTTGCATGTGAAACCCGATGATGAGTCTCATTTGGAGGCACTACCTTTTGAGTCACGGAAGCCGCGGGAAACAGATATCGGAAGGGGAAATTCAGAATAAACAAGGTTCACTGTTTTCGTTCGTGCTGCATTCGTGTATGCGTTCGAACGGCAAACAGATTGCGGGCATTCGTGTCGCGTTCGAGGAAGCGTTCGAACGGTGTCGGTAATTCTGGTTTTGCTGCTAGCCTCAACCCAAGCCCAATTAGCCCACCAAGCCCATAAGAAACATCCTAATTAAATCAAATATTAATTAAATTAAAAGTCAATTAACTAAAATATTTAAACCATAAACCAATCAAATATAATCATACCAAGTTAAAATCAATCAACCAATATATTATTCCCAAACTTAAAATATTGTATGCCTAATCAACATAAACTAAATATTCAACCTTCCCTATCTAGCCAAGATTTGTCCCCCCTCAATCTTTGACTTCCCTTATCCAACACCAAATCAAATCCCTCTTTAATTAGCCAAATCCCTTTCCTTGTCAAGCCTAACCCTTTGCCTATAAAAAGAACCATTCACCAACCTTCTCAACCCTAGCTAGCTCATACACATAAGATACAGAACACACAGGAAAATTACAGGAAGAACACACCCAAAAACAGTAAGCAAGAAATACAGAGGAAACGGTAGCGAAACCACAAGGAAACAGCAGCAAAACGGACTCGAAATAGTAGCTTGAGTGGCAAAACAGCGAAGGAAAAGGCAAACCAGTGAACCAGAAAAGTTGCGGAGCTTTACCCCTTCCGATCTTCGTGAAACGCGAGTCCGAGAGACGGCTTAAAAGGTTAGACCTGAGGGTACTTTTCACACTCATCTTTATTTGATTTTTGTTATTTATTTTGATCGTATTTTACTTATTCGTTAAATCTCGTTTGTGTATGATGTGTGTTGTGGTATTGGATGAATGAGAGATGTGTCAACTCTCGCGGTATATCGGATGGAAACCCGGACATAAATTTCATAGCCGATTCCGAATGGACGGTAATATGATCTGTACTCGGGACACAACTCCACGTACCGCTTGAGTAAACAGCACCCTCTTTTGTTTTGTGTTGCTTTGGTTTATTTATTTTTTGTCATTTGGATTTTGTATGTCGTTTATGTATGCATGATTCAATCGAGCGCATGGGCTTAGTAAGTGGAATGAAAGATCCCCTATGGGGAGGGGTTAAAGCCCTTTATCACGATGCTTTGCCGCGCCGGTTGATGTGTGTTCGGTTGAATGCAAGATACGTTCAATCGGGCATACTAAGTTTGACATTATTGTGTTTAATATCTTTTTATGCATGGTTCAATCAAGCGCATGGGCTTAGTAAGTGGAATGAATGATCCCTTATGGGGAGGGGTTAAAACCCTTTACCACGATGCTTTGCCGCGCTGGTTGATGTGTGTTCGGATTGGATGTAAGATGTGTTCAATCGGGCATACTTAATTTGATATGATTGTCTTTATGTTTGTATGCATGATGCGATCGAGCGCATGGGCTTAGTAAGTGGAATGAAAGATCCCCTATTGGGAAGGGTTAAAGCCCTTTACCACGATGCTTTGCCGCACCTCGCATTGTACTATTCGCCATTTATTGCGTCCCATTTCATGCATCAGATCTGTCCCCAGTCGAACGCGTATACGAACGCAACTCGAACGCGCGTGCATTTTTGCCTTATCATGCATCAGGTCTCATTTCCGTTCGAACGCGTTCACGAACGCCATACGAACGTGAGCATTCTGTTTCATTTCCGTTCGAACGCGTTAACAAACGCTATACGAACGTGAGCATTCTGTTTCATTTCCGTTCGAACGCGTTAACAAACACCATACGAACGTGAGCATTATGTTTCATTTCCGTTCGAAAGCGTTATCAAACGCTACACAAACGCGAATACACTGAATTGAGTCATTTTCATCACATGTCATGTATAATTGTTTCTTAGGTGATTTCTCTTGTATCATCTAATCAATCATATTATTTGTATCCATGCGTCTATCTGTATGATGTGTTCATGAGATGGTATTCAAGCATTATTAGGTCATTAGTATGTTACTTGGTTCTTAGACATGATTTAGCCTATTTGGTTGTTTATTTTCAAGCATGATTAATCATTTTGTTTTGCGTTTGGAATTTGCATTATGTTTAGGTTGTTCTTTGTTTTCCGTATTATATGATTGAAGCATGTTCATGAGATTGCCGTGTGCTATTGCATGTTTTCCGTTATGATGATTACTTTCATGTATGTGAACATAGAAGCATAATTGTCCTTGGAAATAAACGTTGCTTAGGCCTGGTTGAATTATTGCACAAATCACAGCATCACAAGTGACATAAGTAAGGGACTATTCCGAACCCAACGGTTTGAGGACTTCCCTTGCGAGGGGCGAGTGCGGCCTTAAATCTTTGTCCCGGTTCACACCGGGTGGCGACTCCATGTTATTTCGTACTCCCAACTAGGCCGCGAGCCTAGAACAGCGTCGCCCAGGTTCTGTTGTCCACACCTGACTAAGTATTGATACCGCCTGGTTGGTCGGTTGATAATTAATTATTAATTTGACTTAATCAGGATACCGCCTATATGGCTGGTTGGTAATTATCACGCAAAATTAATATATTATATTAAGGGAGATATCTAAAATAGTAGTAAAAAAAGTTGATCATCTAATCCCAGTATTTTCTTTTTTTGTACTTTTACTTTATTTAATTTCAGCAATTTACTTTTTTTTTAATTTTTACTTTTACTTTTACTTTTATTTTTTTTTACTTTTCAGCAATTTACTTTTCAGTATTTAATTTTCAGAATTTACTTTATGTCTTTTATTTTATTTAAATTTTTACTACCCGTAATATGTGTCGTAACTAAGCCAGTTATCTGGGGTTGTGATGAAATCCAATATCACCGGGTTATAAGGGGTTAGATTATAGCTTGGGTAATATAAAGATTTATTTATTGAGTCTTAATCTTAATGCTTTTTCATTAACTGGCCATTAATAAAATTGAACTGAGAAACTTAAAATGAACTAGACATAGGGATTTTAAGTTTAAGACCTTAGACTCAATAGTCCACGATCTTCCTTGAGGATAGATAACCCTTTAATAGATTTCCTTACAGGATAGACATATACCTGTCGGGCGGGGGTAGCCATAATTGGAACTTAAACTTAATGAGTCCAGATAATTTGGTTGACATAGACATATGGTTCAATTGGGTTAAACTGGGTATTTGTGTCTGACCATCGACAGAGGCTTACACATAATTTAGTGTTCCAGGTTAATAAATCAATATATTACCCAACTTTAAGATAACCACTTCATCTTTAAAATGATATTGGAAGGAATCACAACCCTAGATAGTTTTTAATATTGAATTTTCTTAAAACCTACTTTCGAACAAATTTTATTTACTTGTTTTTAAATTTAGAATCGTCACCATTTCAAATCAATCAAACAACCTGTTAGATACTAGTAATCTTTTGACCTCATAAAATTAATAGATTAGATATTAAGTCCTCGTGGGATCGATATTTTTATACTACTTGAACGATACGTACGCTTGCGTTATACGTGTGTGTTTACGCCGGTCAAGTTTTTGGCGCCGTGCCGCCTTATTTACTTTTTATCTTTTGCTATTAGTTTAGGGTTTAGATACCTTTACTTGTATCTAATTTCTTTTTACTTATTGTTGTTGTTTTCTTGTGTTTCAGGTTTTCACAAACTACATGAGACGAACCAGAAGCTTTAAACTTCGACCTCTTGACCCAGAAATTGAAAGAACCATCAGACAATTGAGAAGGGAAAGGCGAGAAGGCCAAGAAGCTTTAGTCAACATGGAACCTGAACCTTTGAACATTGCACCACCGATTCCCATTCGAGACATAACCATTCCGGTGGTTGACAGACTCATTTCTTGTATTGTACTTCCTCCCTTACCAGCAAATACGTGTGACATCAAAACATGCATTCAGATGATTCAGCAGTCAGTTCAGTTCGGGGGGAATGCAACTGAAGATCCTAATGCCCACATCAGTAACTTCCTGGAAGTTTGCTGTACTTTCAACTACAACAGAGCATAAGAAGAAGCAATGAGACTGCGAGTTTTTCCATATTCCCTGAAAGGCAGAGCTAAAGCTTGGCTACACTCACTACAAGCAGGTTCCATCACAACTTGGAACACTCTAGCCACCAAATTCCTTGCAAAATACTTTCCACCAGCCAGAACTGCAAAGTTAAAGAATGACATCACATCCTTCATGCAACAAGATTCAGAATCCCTTTGCGAAGCTTGGTAAAGATTCAAAGATTTACTCCGGAAATGTCCTCATCATGAGATCACAAAGTGGCTACAAGTTCAGACATTCTACAATGGACTTTCTGGAATAATGAGAACCACAATCGATGCTGCTGCTGGAGGAGCTTTAATGGCGAAAGGAGAAGATCAAGCCTGTGACCTAATTGAAGAAATGGCCAACAACAATTCCTTGTGGCCAACAGAAAGGAGCATGATCCAAAGAATTGCAGGAATTTATGAAGTTGGAGCAAACACAGCAGTGAATACCAGGCTGGATCAGATATGCAAATGTCTAGAAACACTTAGCACGCAAGTTGTGAACATCGCTGGAACCACAAGTTCATCATATGGAGGAGCACCAGAACCAATTTAACATAAAGAAACGGTGAACTACGTCAACAATTTCAACAGACAAGGGAACAATCCATATTCCAACACCTACAACCCAGGGTGGAGGAATCATCCCAATTTTTCATGGAGCAACAATTCAGGCCAACAGCAGAACTATCCACCACATGAATTATAGCAACAGAACAAAAGCCAGGAGCAAGCAAATGAACCAGGAATAAAAGAAGTGTTGACCCACTTGAAAAAGATAGAAGCAAAACACGACTCTCAAGCAGCAAGATATGATACTATGTTTCAATCTCAAGCAGCAAGATATGATGCTATGTTTCAATCCCAATCAACATTAATTCAAAGTCATTCTGCTTCTATTAAAGCATTGGAGAATCAAATTGGACAACTGGCAAATGCTCAGAGTTACAGACCGCCAGGTACCCTTCCTAGCAACACAGAGCCAAATCCAAGGAACATGAGGAAGGAGCAATGTCATGCCATCATATTAAAAAGCGGTACTGAAATCAACAAAGATGTTGGAGCCAAAACAGCTGCTGAGGAAGTTCCAAAAGAAACAAATCAACAGATGGAGGAAAAAGAAGCAAAGGAAAAAGAACAGATCATTCCACCTCCACCTTTTCCTCAACGTCTTCAGAAGAACAAATTGGACAAGCAGTTTTCTCGGTTCCTGGAAATCTTCAAAAAGCTGCATATCAACATTCCATTTACAGAAGCGTTGGAACAAATGCCCAGTTATGTCAAATTCATGAAAGACATTCTTTCACGAAAACGGAGATTGGGAGACTACGAAACAGTAGCATTAACGGAAGAATGCAGCGCCATCATTCAGAGGAAACTTCCCCCGAAGTTGAAAGATCCTGGCAGTTTCACTGTCCTATGCACCATTGGAGAACATTACATCGGTAATGCTTTATGTGATCTAGGTGCGAGTGTTAACTTGATGCCTTTTTCTATTTTCAGGAAATTGCAGATTGGAGAAGCAATGCCTACCTCATTTTCATTGCAACTTGCTGACCGAACACTCGCATTTCCAAGAGGTGTTGTTGAAGATGTGCTGGTAAAAGTAGACAAACTAATTCTCCCCGTAGATTTCATCATCCTTGACATGGAAGAAGACAAAGAAATACCTATCATTCTTGGGAGACCATTCTTGGCTACAGGTCGAACCATTATTGATGTACAAAAAGGAGAACTAACCATGAGGATACATGACCAAGAAGTAACATTCAATGTTTTCAAGGCCATGAATTTCCCAGATGATGAAAAGAATGAGGAATGTTTCAAACTTGATGTGATACACAGTACCATTCAGAACTCTAATGCAATGCAAAGTTCTACTGACAAACTTAAAATATGTCAATTGTCTGTGGAGCCTAAAGATAAAGCGTCTTTTGTACTGAAGAAGCCAATTCTTGCACTACAAGCAACATAAGAGAAAAAGTTCCACCAGCTCAATGAATTGGAGGAATTTCACAATCAGCCTTTTGAGGATGCCAAATTGTACAAAGAAAAGGGCAAGAAAAGACATGATGAGAAGTTAGTGCGCATACAACTGGAACCAGGGCATAAGGTACTGTTAAACAAATCAAGGGTGAAATTCTTCCCATGGAAGCCAAAATCACGGTGGTCAGGTCCATTTGTGATCACCAAAGTTTTACCAGATAGAGCCGTTGAGATACATGATCCTGACTCCAACAAAACTTTCAAGGTTAAAAACAAGTGTGTCAAGCACTACTGGGGAGAATCATTTGAGCAACAAAAAGAAAGTGTTACACTTTCAGATCCAGCTTAACGTTCGAGAAGTCAAGTCTGGCTGACGACTCTAAACTTAGCGCTAGCAGAGAGGCAACCCATGCAATTTTTGTATATATTATGATCTGGTGTGTTTTATTTTTGTGTGTTTAATTTTTGCAGGTTTAGTCATTTCAAGATGGAAGAAGTTCTCGCAAATCTTCACAAGCAATTTCCTTCTCTCCCTCAAAATTCTCTGATGAAAGTCTACAAAGCTCGCTTAGAACGGATGAGACTACTAACAATCCATGGTGTTCCTAATGACATTCGTTGGGTAATTGAAGCACGAGTCTGATTGGCATGTGAGTCTTCTGACTCTTTTATTTCAGATCTGCCTGGTTTTGGAAGAAGCACCTATGCAAAGAAACGTAGAGCTAAGCAAATGGGTGTTTGTTACAAATGTGCACGCTGGAATTGCAATACTCGTTGTCGTTCTTTAGGAATGGTGTCTGATAATCGTGAAGACAAAATTAAATTCATTAGGGATGGCTTGAGTAATGAGTCTTTAGATGATATATCTTCAACTCTTGAGACACATCCAAGTGGATATGTTCACATAGCCATTCGCAAATTACATATACAATTCCAAAAGGAAAGACAACTGTTAAGTCTCGGGAATCTGACTGAAAAAGACCCTGTTTGCCAATTTATAAGAAATTTGGATGGGAAGCTTGTCCCTGACGCATAGACGTCAATCAAGCCGTTACTTTTCTTGTAAATATTATATCTCTTTGTCTTTTCTTAATAATTGTGATTTGTTTTGTTGTTTTTCTTTTGTTTTCTCCGACAGGATCCAGACCTTTTTGACTATCATGATATTATTTCGCTACTAATCGTCCTCTGGAAGATACTTGTGCTA
Organism: Zanthoxylum bungeanum; assembly: GCA_019454045.1. Classification (NCBI taxonomy): domain Eukaryota; kingdom Viridiplantae; phylum Streptophyta; class Magnoliopsida; order Sapindales; family Rutaceae; genus Zanthoxylum; species Zanthoxylum bungeanum. Next base: position 47,346 of record SKCR01027297.1, on the reverse strand, counting down.
TTTTTACTCACCCTTTTCAAGTACTATAAATTCAGTCATTCATTGCACTTTTGAAGGCATCCAGAGTTGAGAAAGAAATACATAAAAAAAATGGAAGCCACTTCAAGAAGACTAGTTGAAAACATCTGTGTGTTTTGCGGTAATAGTGTTGGTGTTAAGCCACAATACGTAGAAGCAGCACATGAATTGGGTCGAGTCTTAGCTGCAAGGAATATGCATTTAATATATGGCGGAGGCAATCTTGGACTTATGAGGATCGTTTCAAAAACTGTACAGGAAGGAGGCAGTCACGTTTTAGGAATAATCCCAAAACCCTTGGCAGAAGCAAATCTTATTGAACCATCAAACGGAGAGGAACTGATCGTGCCAGGTATGTCTGAACGACTGGTAGAAATGATTAACCGTGCTGATGCTTTTATTGCTTTGCCAGGTGGCTTGGGTACACTGGAGGAAATTTTTATAGTTCTATCTTGGGCGAACCTGAACATACACCAGAAACCGCTTGGACTGTTTAATTTTGATGGATTTTATGATTTTCTTTGTGTGTTTCTTGATGATGCTCAGAGAAACGGGTTCGTGTCAAAACCTTTGAAAGAACTACTCTTTACTGCCAGAACTGCTCCGGATCTAATAGACCAACTCTATGCCTATGAACCACAAGTTGACCCTATCCTTTCAAAGATAAATTGGTCCGAGGACGATCGTGGTAAGAGGCGTCGTGTTAATCTGGATCTTAACCTTTAATTTCTTGTTAAATTTCATCTAACCAGGTACTACCTTCTAACTCTTCTTCTACTGTTTAAGACATTGGGGACAATGTATCATTTAGGTTGGGGGAGGGAATTAGTTGATCAGTACCTTGTTTTTGGAATTAGTTGATCAGTACATTATTTTTAGTTTGTGTGTTCTTTTTATTTTTAGTCCAAAATTTTTCGAAAAATACAAAAAAAATTGAAAAATTTTCAAAAATTACAAAAATATTTTGTGTTTTTGTGTTTTTATTTTGACTAAAAGGGTGAAATTGGTGAAAGGTAGCTGAGTAAGGAGTTTCCACTCCTGATACGTATCTCAAGCCTATTTTCTAAATAAGTTAATTTTTGTTTATTTCATTTTAAATTATTTAATTTATAAATTCTCCATAAAACAGACTAAAATGGATCTTCATATGTTCAGTTAGCAGATATTATCAACATACATAGAAACATACGGACATGAACTAAAATTGAAAAGTTTGTAATATTCAGTACTCTAGTTTGATTGGAGGAAGCATCTAAAAAGCAATGGAGTAAAAAAAAAAAACATCTGAGATCCGAGTTATTAAGTCTGTAAGGGTGTTTTAACACCTAGTGCCCTAAAACCAACTGGTTTGGGAGTCACTGGCCCAAAGCTCGTTACATGGATCAAAGATGCTGCAAAAATATATATATCTGAAGTCTGAGTAATTAAGTCCGTATGGGTGTCTTAACACCTGGTCCCCTAAAGCCAACTGGTTTGGGAGTCACCGACCCAAAGCTCTCTACATAGACGGAAGATATTGTATATAAATAAAAAAATCAAAAATCAAAAATAAAAAAAAAATCAGAAAAATCAGAAAAATTATTCCATTGCTGCAAAAAGATGTGAATTCTGATAAAACTTTAGGACAAAAATATTACTCTCTTATCAACTGCACTTGTGACTGTTGTGGGCAAAAATGAGTTGATTAATATTTTGTCAACTGTGTATATGGAGAATGGTAAAAATAATCGGAGAATTTACTTATTCGGTAATTTAGAATTAAACAAAACAACATTTGACTTGGAGTAGAAGTTTCACCTGATTAGTCACTAACTTCTTTATTCTCTTTTCTCTTGTCTTTTTGCTTTTATGTGCATTAGTTTTATTATCTTTTTACTTTTGTAAAACGTTTATGGGTATCGTTGCTGTAAGCCCTCACGAGACTATAACTCGTCCACTAGGGACACCTAGGGGTTTAAAGGCTTGTTGCATATGCTAAATGCAACCGTGATCCCTACGAAAGTGGCTTAGTTTAATTTTAATTGTTTCTTGTATTTTATTTTGTTGTTTTGCGCGAGGACTAGCAAAATGTTAGGTTTGAGGGTGTGATGAGAGGAAAATATATCAATATTTACCGCCCCTTTTACTTATATTTTGTTTAGTTTCTCTGGTTTGATGAACGTTTTGATGTGTTTTAGTTTATTTTTGCAGATAAAATAATATTGGGACTTAATGAAATAATTTAGGACGAAATATGGGTCAAATAAGGGCAATTATTGGACTTGATATTTTAATTTTGGAGATTGGAAACTTGAAAGGGCGTTTTTGACGAAGTGCAGTTTTGGAAATTACAGTTTTGCGCATCTGTCGTATTTTGGGCATAACTTCTTACTCCGATATCGGATTGAGCTGATTCAAGTTCCAGATTAAAGAAGACCCAAAGCTCTACAATTTGAAAGAGAAAATATTTTCGAATTCTGAAGATTTTATGACCGAAATTGATGAACCATCCAGAAGTGTGTGATGTGTAATTATTAAAGTCATTATCAATCATTTTCAAAGCAAAATATAAATTAATAAATAATTAATAAAAATTATCAAATCACCACCAAACAAGATAAGAAATTAGTGGAGCAATTATGGATTTGGTGGAGTAATTAGTGGAGAAATTAATAATGGATTTGGTGGAGAATTTGATGGAGGCAAAATTTTGCCTATAAATACCAAGCCATTTCATTTGTAAAATTCATACTTTCTTCTTTGAAATTCCTTAAGAATAAATAAGAAGATTGTATCTAGTTTGTTTATTTTCAGTTTTCAGTAATTAATTTTCGCTTTCGCACTTTCTTTTCTTTACTTTTCAGTTTTTACTTTCCGCAATTTACTTTTACGCACAAACATTTTCTTTCTTTACTTTTGCAGTTTTTATTTTTTCAAGCAATGAGGAGGTAATTATCCCTTGCTGGGGGTGAAAGGTAAAGCTTTTATTACTGCTATTTAGATTAATCTCCCTTAATTATAATATATAAACGATTTAAAACCTGACTTAATGAGGATACCGCTATATTGGCCGGTTGGAAATTAATTATAAATTGGTTTTAACCTGACTAAGTATGGATACCGCCTGGTTGGTCGGTTGATAATTAATTATTAATTTGACTTAATTAGGATACCGCCTATATGGCTGGTTGGTAATTATCACGCAAAGTTAATATATTATATTAAGGGAGATATCTAAAATAGTAGTAATAAAAGTTGATCATCTAATCCCATCATTTTCTTTTTTTGTACTTTTACTTTATTTAATTTCAGCAATTTACTTTTCAGCAATTTACTTTTTTTTTTACTTTTACTTTTACTTTTACTTTTTATTTTTTTTTTACTTTTCAGCAATTTACTTTTCAGTATTTAATTTTCAGAATTTACTTTATGTCTTTTACTTTATTTAAATTTTTACTACCCGTAAATATGTGTATTAACTAAGCCAGTTATCTGGGGTTGTGATGAAATCCAATATCACCGGGTTATAAGGGGTTAGATTATAGCTTGGGTAATATAAAGATTTATTTATTGAGTCTTAATCTTAATACTTTTTCATTAACTGGCCATTAATAAAATTGAACTGAGAAACTTAAAATGAACTAGACATAGGGATTTTAAGTTTAAGACCTTAGACTCAATAGTCCACGATCTTCCTTGAGGATAGATAACCCTTTAATAGATTTCCTTACAGGATAGACATATACCTGTTGGGCGGGGGTAGCCATAATTGGAACTTAAACTTAATGAGTCCAGATAATTTGGTTGACATAGACATATGGTTCAATTGGGTTAAACTGGGTATTTGTGTCTGACCATCGACAGAGGCTTACACATAATTTAGTGTTCCAGGTTAATAAATCAATATATTACCCAACTTTAAGATAACCACTTCATCTTTAAAATGATATTGGAAGGAATCACAACCCTAGATAGTTTTTAATATTGAATTTTCTTAAAACCTACTTTCGAACAAATTTTATTTACTTGTTTTTAAATTTAGAATCGTCACCATTTCAAATCAATCAAACAACCTGTTAGATACTAGTAATCTTTTGACCTCATAAAATTAATAGATTAGATATTAAGTCCTCGTGGGATCGATATTTTTATACTACTTGAACGATACGTACGCTTGCGTTATACGTGTGTGTTTACGCCGGTCAACTAGTCAATCATTTACCTTTATGGTGATGGAAGTTAGTGTAGGAATTGATGGAAACTTTACACTCAAGTAGATAAGGTGATGGACTTTTACCAATTATTAGATTTTGGTATATCCTTAATTTTTGATTTTGGAAATCAATTACACAATTCAACATTCACTTCTTTCTCTTCTCTCTAATTTACGCCCAAAGTAAGATTTTCTCTCCCAAATTGGCTTGGCCGAATTCATCAAAGAACAAGAAGAAATTGTTGCAATTTTTTCTAAGTGTTAGCACACCAAAGATTCATACAAAGGTGATAGGGAAACCAATCCCAAGAGCTTGGAATCTATCTCAAAGCTTGGAGCTTGGACATCATCTTCAAAGGAAAAGCTTGGAGCAACATCTCAAAGGCAAAAGTTTTGAACTCTCCGCCAACATCCAAGCCGATCAAAGTGAGTATTTCCGCAACTTTACTTTGCGTATTCGCACATTTCATATGCTTAATTGATCTTGGTTTGACCTAGTAAACCCAACAACACGAACCTATTTTGGCGATCCCTAAAGTTTCGTCTGTGACAGGTAATATCAGAGCGTACAAGGTTGGAAGAATAAGATTAGGGGTGTGCAAAATCAGGTTCGGTTCTAGTTACGGTTCTGGTTTCGAGTGGAATCGGAACCTACCCAAAAAAATCGATTATTAATATTTTAAAATCGGAATTTACCCATTTAAATAGGGTACCCTATTATTCGGTTTCTAATTGGTTCCGGTTCCGGGTTTTTAAATAGTGTACCCTAATAAAGATCAAATGCATATTTAATAAAGGAACTAAAACTTAATATGGAGAGGGCACATATTGAAGAACATCAAGCAAAACAAGACTCTTAACTAAGACAAGCTTAGTGTGGAGGAGATGGAACAAGGTATTGCTGATGATACTAGTTTTGCAGCCAGGGCACAGCTTGAGGTTGCCAAAGCCAGACATATATTGTTAAAGAAGAGGTGGAATCATTGTTCGAGAATTATGCTTCTTTGATGGCTGAGAGAGACATAGTTGTAAAGAAGGAAATGACCATTAGGTCCATTTGCATGTATTTTTCGTTTAACATTTAAACGACTTATAAATAATCAGTATTATTCATAAAAGTTTCCCTAGTGCTCTACAAGTATATTTCACTAGTGAGACTCTCTAGATTCAGGCATATCTGTCACGAAATCCAATTTCATGTCCATAATTTACCCACCCGTAAATTATGACGACCACAGATAAACTCGCTGAATCATACAGGCAGAGGTCATGGCATATGTTTAATTCCTCCGTCACAGGTATCCGGATATATCCCAGAGATATAGATGTAAACGTCAAATCTCTATAGGGGAAATCCTATCGATGTCTCTATTAGTGATGAGTGGTAAATGTATCACTATTTCCTACTCATTTGACCTTATATTTTGTATAGTTTCTTGATTTTTGTGATTATTTTGATGTGTTTTGTGTTATTTTGTAGATAAATAAAGTTTCAGGACTCTCTGGAATCAAATCAGGGCCAAAATAGTGAAAAACGGACAAAAATGACAAAACTATCATTTGGGCATCGCGACTCGCATCTTGCGTCGCGACCGCTAACTTGCGCTGAATCATGCTAAAATGCATCGGGACACGTGTCAAAATCTGAGAAGTATGCTAACATGCGCCTTTGCTAACGTTCGCCTGCCACGTGTCAACATCATAACAGATCCACTAACGTGCGTCGTGCCACGTGTCATCATCACATGCTGCCGACAATCGCGATCGCCACATGTCATCTACGCGGCATCCACATCAGTCACATGCCGAGTCAGCTTGCCACGAGTCAGCCACGTCATCATCAGCCAATCATCTTATGCCACATGTCCCCATCACATGCTGCCGACAATCAACATCGCCACGTCAGCACCACGTCCGTACAATTATTGAGATAATCATTCAGCCTGCCACGTGTCACCATCTCCGTAATCCGAGTGCCAATCGTCCTTCATCAACGGCGTGTCGCGACGAAAGAATAAACTTTCTTGTCGTGACGCGCGGAGCTAATTTTTGACTATAAATAGAAGGCCGAATTTCAGATTTGAATTCATGATTTCTTCTATGTAATTCCTTAAGAATACTAAGAAGATTGTATCTTGTTTGTTTATTTACAGCTTTCAGTAATTAATTTCCCCATTTTCACTTTCTTTTCTTTACTTTTCAAGTCTTTACTTTTTGCAATTTACTTTTACGCACAGTACTTTCCTTTCTTTACTTTCAGTTTTTACTTTTCAGTAATGAAGAGGTAACTCCCCCTGATGGGGTAAAAGGTAAAGCTTTTATTACTAATATTTAGATTAATCTCCCTTAATTATAATATATAAACTATTTAAAACCTGACTTAATGAGGATATCGCCTTATGGTCGGTTGGACTTAATTTATAAATTGGTTTTAACCTGACTAAACTTGGATACCGCCTATATGGCAGGTTGGTAATTAATTGTAAATTTGAGTTAATCAGGTTACCGCCTATATGGCTGGTTGGTAATTATCCCACAAAGTTTATATATTATAATAAGGGAGATATCTAAAATAGTAGTGATAAAAGTGGATCCTTTAACCTCAGTATTTTCTTTTATTGCATTTTTACAGTTTTAATTTCCAGCATTTACTTTTCCGCTTTTACTTTCCGTCATTTACTTTTCGGCATTTACTTTATGTCTTTTATTTTATTTAAGCTTTTACTAGCTTTAGATATGTGTCGTAGCTAAACCCATTATCTGGGGTTGTGATGAATTCCAATATCACTGGTTTATAAGGGGTTATTTTATAGTTTCGGTAATATAAAGGTTTACTTATTAAGTCTTAAGCTTAATGCTTCTTGTTAACCGGCCACTAATAAGATTGATTTGGTAAACTTAAAATAAACTTGACAAAAGAATTTTAGGTTTCAGCCTTAGACTTAATAGCCCACGATCTTCCTTGAGGATAGATAACTCTTTAATAGATTTCCTTACATGATAGACATATACTTGTCGGACGGGGATAGCCATAATTGGAACTTAAACTTAATGAATTCAGATAACTTGGTTGACATAGATATATGGTTTAACTGGGTTGCACTGGGTATTTGCATCTGACCATCGACAGAGGCTTTTGCAGAATTTCGTCTTCCAGGTTAGTAAACTAATATATTACACAAACGTAAAATAACCACTTCATCTTTAAAAAGATATTGGAAATATTCACAACTCTGGATAGTTTAATAATCTTGAATTTTCTTCAATTTACTTTCGCACTGTTTTTACTTGTTTAAAATTTAAAAAGTCACAATCCAAACAAACAACTAATCCATTAGATACTTGTAAAAATTTGGCTTCATTAATTAATAGCTTAGGTATTAAGTCCTCGTGGGATTGATACTTTTTATACTACTTGAATGATACGTGCGATTGCGTTATACGCGTGTGATTACGCACCGTTCAAGTTTTTTTCGCCGTTACCGGGGACTTATTTATCTTCCACTATTAGTTTTGGAGTTAGATACATTTACTTGTATCTAATTTCTTTTTACTTATTATTTATGTTTTCTTGTGTTTCAGGTTTTGAGACACAACATGAGACCAGCCAAAAGCTTTGAAATCCGACCGCTTGACCCAGAAATTGAAAGAACCATCAGACAGTTGAGAAGGGAAAGTCGAGAAGGCCAAGAAGCACTAATCAACATGGAAGCTGAACCTTTGGAAGTTGCACCACCAATTCCCATTCGAGACAGAACCATTCCGGTGGTTGACGGCTTCATTTCCTGTATTGTACCTCCGCACTTACCAGCAAATGCGTTTGACATCAAAACATGCATCCAGATGATTCAGCAGTCAATACAGTTTAGTGGGAATGCAACTGAAGATCCTAATGCCCACATCAGCAACTTCCTGGAAGTTTGCGGTACTTTCAACTACAACTGAGCAGCTGAAGAAGCAATGAGACTGCGTATTTTTCCATATTCCTTGAAAGACATAGCTAAAGCTTGGCTACATTCACTACTAGCAAGTTCCATCACAACTTGGAACACTCTAGCAACAAAATTCCTTGCAAAGTACTTTCCACCAGCTAGAACTGCAAAGCTGAGGGATGCCATTACATCCTTTGTGCAACAAGACTCAGAATCCCTCTGCGAAGCTTGGGAAAATTACAAAGATTTACTCAGAAAATGTCCTCACCATGAAATTTCAAAGTGGCTACAAGTCCAAACCTTCTATAATGGACTTTCTGGAATAATGAGAACCACAATTGATGCTGCTACTGGAGGTGATTTAATGGAAAAAAGAGAAGATCAAGCATGTGACTTAATTGAAGAAATGACCAACAACAATTCTTTGTGGCTAACAGAAAGGAGCATGATCCAACGAATTGCTGGAATTTATGAAGTTGGAGCCAACAAAGCAGTAAATGCCAAGCTGGATCAGATATGCAAATTCATGGAAACTTTTAGCATGCAAGGCAATGCTGGATCCACAAGTTCACCATATGGAGGAGCACCAGAGGCAAACCAACATGAAGAAATGGTGAATTATGTCAACAATTTCAACAGATAGAGGAACAATCCATATTCCAACACCTACAACCCAGGGTGGGGGAATCATCCCAATTTCGCATGGAGCAACAATGCACGGCAAAGAAACTATCCACCACTCGGATTCCAACAACAAAATAAAGGCCAAGAGCATGAAAAAGAACCAGGAATAGCAAAAGTGCTGGCCCAGTTAAAAAAGTATGATGCTATGTTTCAGAGCCAATCTGCTTCCATTCAAGCACTGGAGAATCAAATTGGACAACTGGCCAATGCTTAGAGTTACAGACCGCCAGGTTACCTTCCTAGCAACACAGAACCAAATCCAATGAACAGAGGGAATGAGCAATGTCAAGCCATTACTTTAAAAAGCGGTACTGAAATCAACAAAGATGTTGGAATCAAGGCATCTATTTAGGAAGTTCCAAAAGATTCAATTCCACAGATGGAAGAAAAAGAAGCAAAGGAAAAAGATCAGGAAAGAATCACTCTACCTCCACATTTTCCACAGCGACTCCAGAAAAGTAAACTGGACGAACAGTTTGCTCGATTCCTGGAGGTATTCAAAAAGCTGAATATCAACATTCCATTTGGAGAAGCCTTGGAAGAAATGCCCAGCTATGTCAAATTCATGGAAGACATTCTTTCACGAAAGCGGAGACTAGGAGATTACGAGACAATAGTATTAACAGAAGAATGTAGCGCCATCATTCAGAGGAAACTTCCCATAAAGTTGAAAGATCCTGGCAGTTTCACTGTCCCATGCACCATTGGAGAACATTATATTGGTAAGGCCTTATGTGATTTATGTGCCAGTGTTAATTTAATGCCTTTTTCTATTTACAGGAAACTACAAATTGGAGAAGCAATGCCCATCTCAGTCTCTCTGTAACTTGGTGATCGAACGCTCGCATTTCCGAGAGGTGTAGTTGAAGATGTGCTGGTCAAAGTCGACAAACTCATTCTCCCAGCATATTTAATTATCATTGATATGGAAGAAGACAAATATGTACCTATCATCTTGGGGAGACCATTTTTGGCTACAGGTAGAACTGTTATTGATGTTCAAAAAGGAGAACTAACCATGAAAGTCCAGGACCAAGAAGTCACCTTCAATGTTTTCAAAGCCATGAAATTCCCGAGTGATGAAAAAGAAGAGGAATGTTTCAAAATTGACGTTGTCGATAGTATCATCCAGGATACTGATACAATTCCCATGGATAAACATGAAGCTTGCATCACCAACATGACTGACAGCGAGCTAGATGCTGAATTTCTGGAATGTATCAACTATCTTGACAATCCATTTCGCTTCAAATCAATACCACAAGTGGAAAGTCTGGAACTACCGAAAAAGGACCGAATTAAGCCCTCAATTGAAGAACCACCACAGTTGGAGCTAAAGTTACTTCCGAGCCATCTCAAGTATGCATTCTTAGGAAACTCTTCTGAATTACCTATGATTATTTCTTCTTCGCTAACATTGGAGCATGAAGAAAAGTTGCTGAGAGTGTTACGAGAACACAAGAAAGCCATTGGATAGACTATAGCAAACATTCGAGGCATTAGTCCATCATTTTGCATGTACAAGATTTTAATGAATGACGAGTACCAACCCACAGTGGAGCATCAACGGAGACTAAATCCAATCATAAAGGAGGTCGTGAAGAAAGAAATTATCAAATGGTTGGATGCTGGCATCATCTACCCCATCTCTGACAGCACTAGGGTGAGTCCTATGCAGCGTGTGCCAAAGAAATGAGGAATTATTATAGTCACAAATGAAAAGAATGAGCCGATTCCAACAAGAACGGTGACTGGATTGAGAGTATGCATGGACTACAGGAAGCTGAACAAAACAACAAGGAAATATCATTTTCCGCTGCCATTCATTGACCAGATGCTAGACAGACTGGCGGGACATGAGTTCAATTGCTTTCTAGACGGATACTTGGGGTACAATCAGATTGTCATCGCTCCAGAAGATCAAGAGAAAACCATTTTTACATGTCCGTATGGTACTTTTGCTTTCCGCAGATGCCATTTGGACTATGTAATACTCCCGCCACATTTCAACGTTGCATGATGGCCATCTTCTCAAACATGTTGGAACAAAGTATGGAGGTTTTCATGGATGATTTCTCTGTGTTTGGAGACTCTTTCGACCACTGCTTTCAAAATCTGGTGTTGGACAAAATGACCCATAGCGTCACTATTTGCACAGATCATTGTGTTGTTGTAGCAAATTAACTATGTGAAAAGGAAATTGCACTCTCATCATTTGTGATTAGATCACCTTAGATATATAAATGAAGAGAGGTCCCTATGATTAGTTCTTGGACTGAGAATGATATGAGACAGTATCAGTCCCCGAAGGATTAATCATTAAATATCCCTAGCCGGAGTATTATCGAGACTGGACATCGATAATGCGGAATAGGCTAGTATTGCACTTGTGTGCGTTGTGAGGGCACAACGACATAGTTCTCATATATATAAGTATTGGATGCTTATACAAGTGCGATAGGAGGTCGTGTTTCACCGATGGTACGGGAAACAGCTTCGCTCTGGATAGACCCCTCGGAATCCCATTGGTATTATGAATATGTGTCTATGGGAGGCCGAAATCAAGGTAGGTGTGTATAGTCTTAACCTGAGACTTACATCGCTAATGCTTACGACAATCGATATACTTTAGTTGAGGTCGTCTAGGACTCTAACCGGTTCTGTGTACGCCAATGCCGGGTATATTGAGAATCGTAGTGTATTGGATGTGATGTCAAGACGGAAGTATCACTCCAGTCATAGTGGAGATGATGTCACGCAGGATACGGTATTAGTGCTCTTAAGTGCTGCGCGGCCATCGGGATATTATGACAAGGTCATGTATATCCGATTATAGAGACTAGTTACCAGACATCCGGCATGTGCTTCGTACGGGGCAGACACTTATCCAGCCCCAGGCCTAGCACGTGACTATCCGATACTGGGCCGATATACACAATACAATCGTATACTACGCTTGATACAGATCTTAATATTCTTAGATGGATATGTCAGGAGAATTGGGTAGACTTGGTGCTTTGCTAGGAGTCGACCTTGTCTCGTAAATCGGTAGAACGTAGTACTTGGTACGTACGTGATTCGGATACTCCGACGACCGTATTTACTGCCAACTTATCCGGAGATCTCATGGGTCGCTTCCCGATAATCCACCGATGACGCACAACTCGCACTCTTGAATAATCTGGGATTATATAGAAGAGAGAGAAAATTAATCTAGGATTAATTACGGAGATATTTTATCTAGGATAAAATATCGTCTAGAGAGAGATAACGATTAATTTGGAATTAATCGATTAAATTAATATATTCGGTATATTAAACGTAATTAGATTTCGACGCGGAATTAAAATTAGATTTTAATTCGGGCGAACGAATTAATTTAGAATTAATTCGTTAGCGATGTGAATAGTCAATTCGCTAGGCGTAATCATTTACTTACGACGCAACGGAAAAATCGTTAATTTGGAATTAACGAACCCGAGCCCGAGTGTGATTGCGAGCGCATTCGTATTTCAAATTCGAGTGCGGCCTCGCAAGTCGCATCAAGCGTCAAATCATTCGTCACATCAAGCGTCAAATCAAATGTCACTTTGAGTGATGTGATTGATTGATGTGATTGATTGATTGATTGACAAAGCAACTTGTCACTTTGATTGATAGAAGTTGTTGCAATAGTTGTAGTTGTTGGAAAGTTTTGCTTGACTTTTTGAAAGCCAATTTTATGTATTACCTTTAATATATTTTGGAAAGTATATAAGGTAAATGTTTTTACTTTCTAACAACTAATACACAATCATCATCTCTCTCATTTCTCTTCTAACTCTCACGCCCAAAACAGAATATAATGGACTGGTTTTGAACCAGAAAAACGTGAGCATTAGGGAAGTAAGAGTTGGGTTTTCATGGTGAAAAATCCAAGTGCTAGCACACTACGAGTCTTGCGAAGGTGGTAGGGAGGTTCGACCATGAGCCGGGATCCGTCCGACGAAGCTAGGAGCTCCGTTTCGCATCTCAAATTTCTGTTTTTGGAGACAGTGGACTGCTGCAGTTGGGCGTCCTTGGCAGTGCATTTTTGGCCTTCAATCGTCTCCAAATCGACTCAACCGATTGATGTGAGTATTCCGCTACCTCCGTTGGTGTATTCACGCATGTTTTCATTGCTTGTATGATCTTGGGACCTAGATTTAAACCAACATCTGGAACAAGTGTTACAAAGGTGTGAAGATACTAACCTGGTGCTCAACTGAGAGAAATGCCACTCCATGGTGCATGAAGGCATTTTCCTTGGATATCGGATCACACAAAAGGGAATCGAAGTAGACAAAGCAAGATAGAGACAATTAAAAAACTACCTCCACCAACATCTGTAAAAGGGATTCGAAGCTTTCTCGGACATGCTAGCATTTACAAGAGATTTATCAAAGACTTCTCAAAGATTGCTAAACCTCTGTGCAATCTTCTGGAGAAAGATATGCCTTTCAACTTCACTAAGGAATTCCAAGAAGATTTTGAGATCTTAAAACATAAGCTGGTCTCTACTCTCATCATTGTAGCACCAGACTGGACCATTCCATTTTAGGTGATGTGCGATGCTATTAATTTTGCTGTAGGTGCAGTTTTGGGACAACGCAAAGCAAAATTCTTCCATACAATTTACTACTCCAGTAGAACTCTGAATGAAGTTCAACTCAACTACACAACCACTAAAAATGAGTTGCTTACAGTTTTGTTTGCTTTTGATTAATTCTGCTCCTATCTGATGGGTCTCAAAGTAGTGGTCTACACAGATCATTCAATAATCAAATACCTGATTGCGAAGAAAGATGCCAAGCCCAGATTGATCCTTTGGATAGTTCTACTGCAAGAATTTGATGTGGAGATCCGAGACAGGAAATGGATAGAAAACCAAGTGGCAGATTACTTATCGAGGCTCGAGAATGGAGAAACAGCTGGCAAAGAACTTACAATCAGAGAAAATTTTCCAGATGAACAATTGATTGCCATGAAATAGCATGATGTCCCTTGGTATGCTGACTATGTCAACTACATAGTGTCAGAAAAATGGCCGTTGGAATGGACAACTCAGCAATGGAAGAAATTTTTTAAAGAAGTCAAGCATTATGTTTAGGATAAGCCATACCTGTTCAAACGATGTGCTGATCAATTATTGAGTCGGTGTGTTCCACATTAGGAGGTCAACAGTGTTCTGCAACACTATCATTCATCACCTTATGGAGGACACTTCAGCGGGAATAAAACTGCAGCCAAAGTCCTACAATCAGGTTTGTTCTGGCCCACTCTGTTTAAAGATGCTTACCTATTTGCTCTTCAAAGTGACAGGTGCCAGAGAACGGGAAATTTTTCAAGGAGAAATGAATGACCTCTACAAAACATTTTGGAAGTGGAGATATTTGATGTATGGGGGATTGACTTTATGAGACCTTTTGTTCCATCATTTGGAAACCTGTACATACTAGTTGCGGTAGACTATTTCTCCAAATAGGTTGAAGCAATTGCACTGCCATCAAATGATTCGAAAGTGGTGATAAAATTCCTTAAAAAGAATATTTTCACTCGCTTTGGAACACCTCGGGCAATTATCAGCGATGGTGGCACACATTTCTGCAACAGATACTTCGATGAAATCCTATCCAAATACGGAGTTACTCATAAAGTTGCCACTGCTTACCATCCACAATCAAATGGACATGTTGAAGTTTCAAATAGGGAGATCAAAAGAATCTTGGAGAGAACGGTTGGATCAACAAGGAGGGATTGGTCTACAAAACTGGATGACGCATTATGGGCCTACTGGACAGCTTACAAGACACCCATTAGTATGTCCCCATATCATTGTTGGACATTTATGACCCATAGCGTCACTATTTTTACAGATCATGGTGTTGTTGTATAAATTAACTATATGACATAGGAAATTGCTCTCTTATCATTTGTGATTAGATCACCAAGATGTATAAATGATAGGAGGTCCGTATGATTAGTTCCTGGATTGAGATGATATGAGACAATATCAGTCCATGAAGGTTTAATCATTAAATATCCCTAGTCAGAGTATTATCGAGATTGGACATCGATAATGCGTAAAAGACTAGTATTACACTTGTGCGCGTTGTGTGTCTAGCTGACGACTTTAAACTTAGCGCTAGCAGGGAGGCAACCCATGCAATTTGTGTATATATTTAAGATTTGGTGTGTTTTATTTTGGTGTGTTTACTTTTTACAGGTAAAGTCATTTCACGATGGAAGATGTTCTCGCAAATCTTCACAAGTAATTTCCTTCTCTCCCTCAAAACTCTATGATGAAAGTTTACAAAGCTCGCTTGGAACGATTGAGACTACTGATGATCAAATGTATTCCTAATGACATTCGTTGGATTATTGAAGCACGTATCCGATTGGCAGGTGAGTCTTCTGACTCTTTTGTTTCACATCTGACTGGTTTAGGAAGAAGCACCTATGCTAAAAAGAGAAGAGCTAAAAGAATGGGTGTTTGTTATAAATTCGCTCGCATGACATGTAATACTCATTATCGTTCGTTAGGACTGGTATCTGATAACCGTGAAGATAAGATTAAATTCATTAGGGATGGCTTGAGTAAGGAGTCTTTAGATGACATATCTAAGACTCTTGAGATGCATCCCAGTGGATATGTGCATAATGTAATTCACATGTTATATACACAATTCCGTAAAGAAAGACAACAGTTAAGTCTCGGGAATCTGACTCAAAAAGACCCTGTTTGCCAATTTATAAGAAAATTGGATGGGAAGCTTGTCTCTGAAGCATAGACGTCAATCAAGCTGTTACTTTCTTGTAAATATTATATCTATTTGTCTTTTCCTAATAATTGTTATTTGTTTTGTTTTTTTATTTTCTTTTATTTTCTCCGACAAGATCCAGACTTTTTGACCTTTCAAGATTTATTCTAATGTTTAAATAATAATTGTCATTTGGCAAGTACTAGTGCTATTATTACTCACCCTTTTCAGGTGTTATAAATTCAACTCATCATTGCACTTTTGAAGGCATCCAGATAAAAATGGAAGCCACTTCAAGAAGACGAGTTTTAAATATCTGTGTGTTTTGTGGTACTAGTGTTGGTACTAAGCCACAATATGTAGCGGCATCACATGAATTGGGTCGAGTTTTAGCTGAAAGGAATATGTACCTAGTATATGGCGGTGCCAATCTTGGACTAATGGGGATCATTTCAAAGGCCGTACAGGATAGAGGCAGTCAAGTCTTGGGAATCATCCCAAAACCTTTGGCAGATGCGAATCTTATAGGACCATCAAACGGAGAAGAACTTATCGTGCCAGGTATGTTTGAACGACTGGTGGAAATGATTAATCATGCTGATGCTTTTATTACTTTGCCAGGTGGCTTGGGCACAATGGAGGAAATTTTTACAGTATTATCTTGGGCGAAATTGAACATACACTAGAAACCGATTGGACTATTTAACGCTGATGGATTTTATGAATTTTTTGTGTATTTCTTGATGATGCCTGAAGAAATCGGTTTGTGTCAAAACCTTTAAAATAACTCCTCTTCACTGCCAGAACCGCACAAGATGTAATTGACCAAATCTTAGCATTTGAACCACAAATTGACCCTATCCTTTCCAAGATAAACTGGTCCGATAATGATCGTAATAAGAAGCGTCAGATAAATCTGGATCTTAACCTTTAATTATTCATTTAGATGTAGAATATCAGCTAACCAGGTACTGTTTCTAAACTCTTCTTCTACTTTTTAAGACATTGAGGACAATGTCTCATTTAGGTTTGGGGGAGGGGAATAGTTGACTAGTATCTTGTTTTTATTGCATTATTTTTAGTCCAAAATTTTCGAAAAATTAAAAAAAAAGAAAAATTGAAAAAAACTTTTTGTGTTTTTGTTTTTTTAATTTGATTACTCATGTGAAATTGGTGTGAGATAGCTGTGTAAGGAATTTTTACTCCTGAGACGTATCTGAACCTATTTCGGAACAATTTAACTTTTTTTATTTCATTTTAAATTATTTAATTTGTAAATTCTCCATAACACTGATTAAATGAATCTTCATATGCTCAGTTGACATGTATTATCAACATATATGGTAACATACGGACATGAGTTGTAATTGATGAGTTTGTAATATTCAGTGCTCTAGTTTAATTAGAGGAAGCATCTAAAAAAGCGATGAGATTAAAAAAAAACGTCTGAGATCCGAGTTATTAAGTCCGTAGGGGTGTCTTAACACCTAGTGCCCTAAACCCAACTGGTTTGGGTGCCACTGGCCCAAAGATCGTTACATGGATGGAAGATATTGTATATAAATAAAAAAAATCAGAAAAATCAGAAAAATGTTCTATTGTTAAAAAAAGTGTGAATTCTGAAATAACTTTAGGACAAAAATATTACCCTCTTTTCAACTACACTTATGAATATTGTGGGAACAATGAATTGATTAATATCTTATAGCTGTGTATGGGGAATGGTAAAAATAATCGGAGAATTTACTTATTCGGTAATTTAGAAAGAAAGAAAACAACTCTTAACTTGGATAAGAAGTTTCACATGTTTAGTCACTAACTTGTTTATTCTTTTTTCTCTTGTCTTTTTGCTTTGTATGCATTAGTTTTAGAATGACGTTTGTGGGTATCGTCGATGTAAGCCCTCACGAGACTACAACTCGTCCACTATAGACACCCAGGGGTTTAAAGGCTGGTTGCATACGTTAAATGCAATCGTAATCCCTATGAAACTGGCTTAGTTTAATTTTTATTTTAAAGATATTTATGTTATTTAATTTTGTTGTTTTGCTCAAGGACTAGCAAAATGTTAGGTTTGGGGGTGTGATGAGTGGTAAATGTATCACTATTTCTCACTCATTTGACCTAATATTTTGTATAGTTTCTTGAGTTTTGTGAATATTTTGATGTGTTTTGTGTTATTTTGTAGATAAATAAAGTTTCAGGACTCTTTGGAATCAATTCAGGGCCAAAACAGAGAAATACGGAAAAAAATGGCAAAACTGTAATTTAGGCGTCGCGACTCGCATCCTGCGCCGAATCATGCTAAAATGCACCGGGACACGTGTCAAAATCTGAGAAGTCTGCTAACATGCGCCTTTGCTAACGTGCGCCTGCCACATGTCAATATTAGAGTAGATCCGCTAACATGCGCTGTGCCACGTGTCATCATCACTTGCTGTCGACAATCACCATCGCCACGTGTCGTCCACGTGTCAGCCATGTTGCATCAACATCAGTCACATGCTGAGTCAGCTTGCCATGTGTCAGCCAAGTCATCATCAACAAATCATCTTATGCCACGTGTCACCATCACATGCTTCTAACAATCGACATCGCCACATCAATGCCACGTCCGCACAATTATTGAGATAATCATTCAGCCTGCCACGTGTCACCATCTCCACAATCCGCGTGCCACACGTCCTTCATCAACGGCGTGTCATGACGCAAGAATAAACTTAAGCGTCGCGATGCGCGGAGCTAATTTTTTCCTATAAATAGTAGTCCGAATTTCAGATTTGAATTCATGCTTTCTTATATGTAATTCCTTATGAATACTAAGAAGATTGTAACTTGTTTGTTTATTTACAGCTTTCAGTAATTAATTTCCACATTTTCACTTTCTTTTTTTTACTTTCCAAGTCTTTACTTTCTGCAATTTACTTTTACGCACAATACTTTCATTTCTTTACTTTCAGTTTTTACTTTTCAGTAATGAAGAGGTAACTCCCACTGCTGGGGTACAAGGTAAAGCTTTTATTACTAATATTTAGATTAATCTCCCTTAATTATAATATATAAACTATTTAAAACCTGACTTAATGAGGATACCGCCTTATAGTCGGTTGGACTTAATTTATAAATTGGTTTTAACCTGACTAAGCTTGGATATCGCCTATATGGCAGGTTGGTAATTAATTATAAATTTGACTTAATCAGGTTACCGCCTATATGGCTGGTTGGTAATTATCACTTAAAATTTATATATTATAATAATGGAGATATCTAAAATAGTAGTGATAAAATGGATCATTTAACCTCATCATTTTTTTTATTGTATTCTTACATTTTTAATTTCCAGCATTTACTTTTCCGCTTTTACTTTTCATCATTTACTTTTCAGCATTTACTTTATGTCTTTTATTTTATTTAAGCCTTTACTAGCCTTAGATATATGTTGTAGCTAAACTCATTATCCAGGGTTGTGATGAATTCCAATATCACTGGTTTATAAGGGGTTATTTTATAGTTTCGGTAATATAAAGGTTTACTTATTAAGTCTTAAGCTTAATGCTTCTTGTTAACTGGCCACTAATAAGATTGATTTGGTAAACTTAAAATAAACTTGACAAAAGAATTTTAGGTTTCAGCCTTAGACTTAATAGCCCACGTTCTTCCTTGTGGATAGATAACCATTTAATAGATTTCCTTACAGGATAGACATATACCTGTCGGACGGGGGTAGCCATAATTGGAACTTAAACTTAATGAATTCAGGTAACTTGGTTGACATAGACATATGGTTTAACTGGGTTGCACTGGGTATTTGCATCTGACCATCGACAGAGGCTTTTGCAGAATTTTGTGTTCCAGGTTAGTAAACTAATATATTACATAAACGTAAAATAACCACTTCATCTTTAAAACGATATTGGAAAGATTCACAACCCTGAATAGTTTAATAATCTTGAATTTTCTTCAATTTACTTTCCCACTGTTTTTACTTGTTTAAAATTCAAAGTCACAATCCAAACAAACAACCAATCCATTAGATACTTGTAAAAATTTGGCTTCATTAATTAATAGCTGAGGTATTAAGTCCTCGTGGAATCGATACTTTTTATACTACTTGAACGATACGTGTGCTTACGTTATACGCGTGTGATTACGCACCGGTCAATTATCAATCTCTAAAAGAACACTTAGAACTCACTTCTAAAGTGTACCACGGGCCCATGGTTTTTATCTGATTGCTAATCATATATGGACTACCTATGCTCTTTACACAGAACTGACAGATCCTATCTCGACACACACAAGACACTTTGAGGATCTGTCCATACCCAACGAACAGGCGGAGGTCTGATCTGAATAGATCGGTGACGTGACTGCCATCTAAGTGTGGAAGATGTCTCATATGCCTACAGTGGTATCTCAAGTCGAAGAATCACAAATGCTACTCAACCTGAGAAGATCCTTATTGACGTTGGTGTACCATCCATTAAGAATCTTCGGTGAGTCATTTAGTGTTTATCCGCTATAAACACCTACACGTCTATACGAGTCTCCAAGACTCATGATTCATTGAGAAACCATTAGAATCATATATTCCAGTATACAACTTGTACCGATCTCAACATGTTTACTTTAATGACGAAGTAGTGTAAACCTTGATCGGGAACTATCTAAGAATGACAACGTCATGATATAACTCAATATCAGTTGCGACGCTTTTGCAACTGCATCATGACTAATCATTCCAAGGTCATTTACGTCTTTACCATATCAAGAGATATATATTATATTATAGAAACTGCTTATTTTATTCATAATAAAACATTTACAAGAGTATTTACAAGGAAATACAACAGGGAATTGACGTTCTGAGTACCAACCCCAACAACACTAACGAAATTTTTTTCTAATATTGAGAACTTAAGGCAGACAATTAAGGCACTCAAAACATAGATTATTAGGGTAAGTACCCTAGAGTCACAAGTCAACGGTATGAGGATGAATGTCATTTCGGAAGGGAGACGTGCTAATGATTTGTTCAGTGTAGTAAACGCAGTGAAAGATCATCTAGCAGAGACGAGCGTAAGAGTGAATCTCATCGTTCTCACCATTTTGAACGTACCAACAACTACTATGAGTATTGATCATGGTAGATCAAAGGTGCCAGAGCCAAGACCCTATAATGGTGTTAGAGAAGCATAAAAGCTCGAGAAATTCCTCTTTGATATGGACTAATATTTCCAAGCATAACGAATAGAAGTCAAAGATGACAAGGTCTCGATGACATTCATGTATTTGTATGGGGATGCCAAGTCGTGGTGAAGGACAAAATACATAAAGATTGAAGAAGGGAGGTGCGCCATCATTAATTGGGAGCACTTGAAACGTAAGCTGGAGATCCAATTTCTCCTAGGAAATGTGGCATATATAGATCGACTTGCGAGAAATGAAACATACTACAACAGTTCGAGAGTATTGAAAATTTTCTCGGGGTTGATGTTAGATATCTAAGGCTTGTCCAAACATGACAAAATCTTCTATTTTATTGAAGGTATAAAGCCTGGGGTAAGGACTAAGCTACATATGTATCTAGTAAAAGATCTATCATCTACACCAGTTTTTACGGAACAGTTGACATATTGCTGGCTCGTAGGGTCTCCATCAAAGAGATCTTTCTACTCCAAGTGGCAATGACAACATGAACAAAAGGCCAAAAGTTGGAGCAATGTCAAAAGTTGGAAAACAGACAAAAGAGTGGAGTCAAGTTCCTCAAGCTCCAAATGGTCTATGACTCAGAGTGGAACTCCAAATGGGAAGAAACCCATAACTTGTTGAATATGTGGCGGCCACATCGAGATGCTAAGTTCGTCAAAAGGAATAAAAAGAATGATAATGTGAAACCGAGAACGGACCAAAAGGTGGAGTCTGGTCGAATGGTGGCATTGAGAATGTTAAATGCCCATAAAAAAATAACTTGAAGCTAAGGTCCCCATAAAGGGCCTTATGTTCATTATTGTGTCAATGAGATTGTGACCAAGAGTGTTATAGTGTGTTAGGTTGGTGCTTAGAGTGCCAATTTCTTATGTATTTCCCTATAAATACTTATGTAAATATTTCATTATGAATAAAATAAATAGTTTCTATTATATAACATCTTTTTATATACGGTAAAGACGTAATTGACCTTAGAATGACTAGTTAAGATACAGTTACAAAAGCATCATAACTGACATTGAGTTGTATCATAACAGTATCATTTCTTTAACTATTCCTGGTCAAGGTTTACATTACTTGGTCAGTAAGTAAATCCGTTGAGACCAGTGCATGTCGTATATTGGAATCTGTTGGGATTTATGTCCTAGAACTTCATGTATTGTAAACGGAATTGATTTTTGTAATAATAATAAATGCATTATTCATTTTATCAAAGTTGTTTGATTTATATCACATATTGTCCAATTGTCTTGTTTACCTTGATTACTCTTGTACCTTTAGACTTAGTGTATGTTTGATGCACAAGAGGATTTAAGTCTAAAGTTAGTAATCTAAATAGTCAATAGAGAGCGAACAATGAGGGTACTTTTTTTGTGATTTATCTATAGCTGCGGTCCATTCTATACCTGTATGACGATCTTGATCCGAGATCGTTCATGTAGTGACATGGGAATGAAGGCACCTTGTATGATAAGATCATATAGAACTGGACTCAGATAAATACGAATTTCTTTTAATATCCGTTAGCCGAAGAAATTCATTTTATCTAATAGATGGTCATATATGGATTCGATCTTAATCCTGAGTGTACTACGAACTCCTGCATGACAGGTTATGTCATTTGATTTACTATGGTGAGGTTGGTGTTGCATTCCCAGCCAATAACTATGTATTATGGGGATATGATTTGGTATGTAGCTGGGAACGTTTTACATAGATATGGAATTCACTCATTCTTACGAGAAGCAGATGACTATCTCTTTTAAGAGTTGATTCGGGACTTGAACAATTTGAGCGCTCAATTTTTCTATTACGAATAGAAAGTATTTTATATTCATAATTGTTATGAATTAATTGTTCATTATAGAATCAATGGTGCTTAAGAGACAAATTATTTAGAGGGGTTTAACAGACTTATGACCCGGCTCTATTTATGAGATATTCGTGAATGACTATATCCATATGTAATGACTATATCGATGGACACCGAAAATATTCGGTTTATTTAATCCATCTACGATAACGGGAGTTCAACTTCGAGTTTTTAGTGGAATTACACGGAGTTAATAATTCGTAATATTTATTAAATAGTTTAATTAATATTTTGGAATTATTGGAGATCGGAACCGTAGGTCCATTTAGTCCTCGTGCTAGCTCGATTAACTGTAGCAAACCTAATATAATTAGATTGTCTAATTATATGCTCACATTATATTTATTTATATATTATTAATAGAAGTCACATCAGTCCGAGACCATGTGTTAAGAATGATGGCTAATCTTAATATGGTTGAAACCCATGGTGCACATATTAATGTGCAAAGCCAGGTGACAATGATCATGGAAACCCTTCCGAAGAGTTTCCTAGAGTTTAAGAGCAACTGTTCTATGAACAAGTTGACTTTCACATTGACTGAACTGCTGAATGAGCTCACCAATTACGAGTTCGTTATGAACGGTCCTCGTAGGCCCAATGCCGAGGCAAATGTTGCCGAATCTTCTAAATCTGCAAAGAAGAAGAAGAAAGGCAATTGGAAGGCAAAGGCAAAACCAATGAAAAAGAAGAACAATAAAAGCTCCAAAGGAACCAATGCCAAAGGAAAATGTTTCCATTGTGAACAACAAGGGCATTGGAAAAGGAATTGTCCAAAATACCTTGCAGAGCTTAAAGAGAAGAAGAATATAGGTAAATATGATTTACTTGTCATTGAGTCTCTTTTGGTGGAGGATGATAAATCCATATGGATTGTTGATTCTGGTGCCACTAACCATGTTTGTTGTTCTTTGCAGCTACTTGACTCATTAAGGGACCTTACTAAAGGTAGCTTTACCATGAGAGTTGGGATAGGGGATGCTGTTTCAGCAAGAGCAATGGGAGTTTCAAATTTGAATTTTAATAAAAGTTATTTATGTTTGAATGGTGTGCTATATATTCCTGGTTTACTTTCCTCCCACTTACCACTGCATATAGGTATTCCTCTTAGGAAAATCGCATGGCGAGCAACAATTACATTGTTCTCTTGTGAGTTGTATAAGTACTATACTTTGGTTACCCTTGGATAACTTACAAATTAGGCACTTATCCGATTTAGGTTATAGTTTGGTATTATCCAAACATATTCCTAGCATTCCTAAATCTTCAGGAATGAGAAACCCGGTTTCTTTCCTGTTCATATCTAATTATGAAGTCTGTCAAACAGATTTTTATGGAACCTTATTCAAAATAAGTTTTGTACTGTTTAATGCGTATCCCTTGAAGGAAAATGGTAGCTCAGAGCGACTCATGATTAACCTTATCATGTCCAACAAAATTCGGTTTCTCCGTTCGGACACACCGCTCAATTGAGGTGTTCTGGGAGGAGTCCACTGTGAAAGAATACTATACTCTTTCAAGTAATTGAGATACATATTGCTTAAGTATTTTCATCATGGTCTAACCGTGACGGTTTTAATACTTTAGCCGATCTGTCTGTCTACTTCGTGTCGAAACTCTTTGAATTTATCAAAAGTTTCCGATCCGTGTTTCAAAAGAAACACATAACCATAACGCGATGCCACATCCGTAGAGGTTACGAAGTGTTCATATCCACCTCTTGCCTAGCTAGACATGGGTCCACTTACGTCACTATGAACGAGGGATAACAGATTGGTGGCACTCGCACTTTTACCAAGTAAAAGGTGTTTTAGGCACTTTGCCTAATAAACTAGATTCGTAGACATCATTTGAATAGAATCAAATCCGTCCTAGTATCCACTCTTCGAAAGTGTGGATATACGAGTCCTTTTTAATGTGTCTCAGACAACAATGCTACTTTTAAGTTTCAATTGATTTATTCAGTTTGAGCTATTTGTTTGTCATGTCATACGTTTGAGATTCATTTATATTCAAAATATATATACTGTTATTCACATCTAATGTGCTTATCTCAATATCATCTTTATAAAATAAAACACTTTAGTGTTCTAGAATATAAAGGTATACCCGCAACGGGTTAAACCCTGATATAGAGATAATATTTCTAGTTAAACTAGGTATATTTTAACAGTTTCCTAAATTAAGTACACACCTGAAAGGTAGTTACTAAACTTAGGTATCTACGGTTAAAACAAGGACTTTCATCTCGTTTCCAATTTGTAGATAAATCTCAACTGAAGTCAGTCTCCTGCTAATCAGCAGATTCTGTACACCAGTACATATTTATGTACCACAACTAGTATCAAAATCCAATTTTGAAACTAGTAGCGAATATATTTATGAAAAACATGTTTGAAGCCGGAGGCTTGCCCGTCTTCACTTCCTTCATGTCTGCCTTGTCCATACGACAGTCACGATACAGTGACCCCGTTTGCCACAATTTAGGCAGACATCTTGGGATATGTCCTTTGTCTTCCCAGAAGATTATAATGATTTTGCCTTTGCCCTTTTCCACACTCCAGAAGCCTTTGGCCAAGCTTTGGCCTTCTGGAATGTTGAAGTAAGATGCGCCTTGCGCTTCTTGCCCTATTGCAAATTATGGCTTTGTCTCCTTGAGCATAGCCATTAACTCTCCAAGAGTTTTCTATTGCAATTAGTACTTCTAAGATCTAATGATAGATCTATGAAGATCCTTCAATTTCATTATCATACTATAAGGATCTAATCCTTAGTTCTGTCAAAGAAATTAAGGAGTCTATGCGAAAAGCATAACAGATTAAGCACTAAAGTTATCATCACATGAATATTCCAAATATCATGTTCTACTATTTTCTCAACTCCGGGCTTAGGCCCAAGATGTTACTCTATCAAATAGAACAACTTCTCAGTTCCCAGGACTATCCTGAGATTCTATTCCCAATCTGAAAATTAAAACCGCTTAAAACATTTTCACCCAGGATTATGTTTTAAACATTAATCTTTCAATTATCTGGATTGATATAGTCCAACTATCCAATCAACGTTTTCATGTACTATTTAATATAATGATTACTATAGTCTAACTATATAATCAACTATAATTTAATTGGTTAATTCAAATATATTGATTACTATAATCCAATTATATAATCAACTATTATTTGAAATATTTTGAATACATTCCAACTGTTTTAATTAAAACAACGATTAAATATTAGGCCAACTAATATATTAATTATTTGACAAAAAAATTGAAATGAGCGCGTATTGGCAAGTAACTAAACGAATATTGCAAATTTAATACTTGCCTCCCACTATTTTTCAGCGAGCCTCTAACCCTCTGTTGAGTACTCGGGAAACCTTGTTTCCTAGTGGGCTTGGATCCCGTTAAATAACACATAATCTTGACTTTGGCCAGCAAATTGTATGATAATTAACTAGGTAGATCTCTAAGATCAATTGGATCTCATCCAATTCCTAGATCCAGTAGGTGGACATCCAAGTCCGAAACTTATATCTTATATATGCCAATATATCCAATATATTCCCTAACCTTTTTCCTCTGAATCAACTAAGCCTTGGCTTTGGCACAACAAACTTAATGATCCCAGATAAGCGGAACCCATTAACCTTAGAAAGCTTCGTAATCGATGTCGATGGACAAGAAGTGATCTTGACTTTGGCCAACAAATCACAACTTGGACAAGACACGCGATATGGAACAAAGCCTTCATGATTCAAACACATCTGCGATGGAGAAAGGTCTTGACTTTGGCCAACAAAACAGTGCCAATCTTGGATCTTGAGTAAGAATCATTCAGTGGAAGGAAAAACGCTTAATATATGTTGAGGGTTTTTTCGCGTAATTGGCAACCAATTAATTATCTTTGTTAGGTCTCATCATCATACACCCTTAAACATGCATTCTAAAAACATAATAAGGCGCGTATAAATAAATTTAATAATGATATGCGGATGGATACTTAACACATTGTTCCTATAACAAATCTCTCCATTTCCTCTCTCCCGCTAGCACAAGTATTACTTCTACCCGATTACATAACACTTCTAAATAAACCTCATTTACATTGAGGGGAATAGGTGAGAAGAGAAATACAAAGAGTCAAGAGGTAATAGGCTGGACACGCAGGTCCAATTTAATAAATTCTAAATTTATTACAACAATTTCCAAAATTTCCCTAACCCATCTAATATCCATCCGATATACATTATTCATACATCGCATCCATGTATTCACACAAAGCATGTTATCAATCAATCTAATCCAATTAATTAATCTGAAAATTAATGACCATCCAATGTTCAAACAACGATTTGATTTGCGCGAGTCCGACTTGTTTTAAGAATAAGTACTCAAAGTACGAATTCTCGAATTATATTAAACTACAACATTAAATCCAATTTAATTTGTATTTAATACTAATTATATATTAATTCCAAATTAAATAATTACACTTTATTAATGTCCCTTTAGCGACTTAGATTCTAAATCTAATCTTTTCGGGTCTCAAAGCCGAATTAACATCCAATGTCAATTTAATTAAAGTCCAATGGGCTTTCAATTAATTTCTTCAGGCATGGACTTTTGGTCAATATGGGTCAAACCCAAATACCAAAGCCCAATTAAGGAATCACCCTTATTTGCCGAAAATCAATTTAGGCCCATTAGGCCCAATTAATTATTAAAGGTCCATTAGTTATATTTGGACTTTTGGATATGGTTTTGGGCCAATTGGATCCAACCAATTTAGCCTAAACAAAACTTGGCCCAACCAGCCCATTAAGCCCAATAAAAACTTAAAAGCCCATTCCAAATTTGGCCCAACCAATTAAATAACAATATTCGAAATATCCTAATTTAATCAATTTAAAGTTTATAGCCATAATTAATTAACCAAATTAACATTTCCAAAACACTAATTTACTCAATTAATTATGCTTATTATCATCAACTCATGTCCAACACAATTGAATCAAAAAAAATAAATCATTTTCCATGCTTATCATTCACGGTAATTTGGGGTTTAATGTCCGATTCCGAATTCAATCCAATTAAATCCTAAATCAACATTTCCTAAATGATTTCAACTCATCCAATGATCAAAAACAAAATCACAATGACATAAAGGTAAGTCCAACTTTCGGCCAAGCCTTATATTTTGGGAAAAATTCATCCAATTCAATTTTCATCAAATTGATCATGCATAACACTATGTTATCATCATTCAAGCATATTCAAACAATCAATTTCATCCAAACATGCTCAAACAAGGCTCTGATACCATTGTTGGGTTTCTACTATAGTCCCAAGATCATTCAAGCAATGAAAAATAAGTGAATACAATAAAGAAGTATGGCATAATCATACTTACAATGATCGGATTTGCGATGTGTTGAACATAAAACTTTTTAGTCCTCCATGGAAGCTCTCGGCCAACCCCAAAAATTGTGCTCCAAGTTTTCGGTCATGCCCCATTTGTGTGCTCCAAGCTCCAAGCTTTTGTTTTGAGATTCCATGCTCAAGGGTTTGTTTCCCTATCACCTTTGGATGACTCTTCATGTGCTAGCATTGGAAAAATTTGCCACAAATTTTCCCATTCCTTCTTGTTATTCTCGGCCTTGCTAAGAAATTAAGAAAGAAAATGGCCCGTGGCCGAAACTAGAGAGGAGAGAGGAAGAAGATGAAGTTGTCAAGTGTTGGTTGCAATTGATTTCAAAAATCAATTAAATGATATACCAAATTCAAAAAAGGTACAAGGTATTTAAGCCTTCCAACCATCACATCACTCAAAGTGATGTGACTTACATCACAAGAATGACTAATGATGTGACGCTTGATGTGACTTGTGGACCGCACTTGAATTTGAAATGTGAGTGGGCCCGCAAACACTCCCGGGCTCGGGTTCGCTAATTCCGAATTAATGAATTTTCCGTTCCGACGTAATTAAATCAAATTTAATTAAATAATTATGCCTATCAAAATTACTATTCAGGTTGCTAGCGAATTAATTCTAAATTAACTCGTTCGCCTGAATTAAAATCTAATTTTAATTCCGTGTCGAAATCCAATTTCGTATAATATATCGAATATATTATTTTATCGATTAATTCCAAATTAATCGTTCTCTCTCTCTTTAAATAAAATTTTATCCCAGATAAAATATCTCCGCAATTAATCCCAGATTAAATTTCACTCTCTAATAATTAATCCCAGATTAATTATGTGCGAGTCATACATCATCGGTGAATCTTCGGGAAGCGACCCATGAGATCCCCGGATATGTTGGCAGTAAATCCGGTCGTCGGACTATCCGAACACGTACGTACCTAGTACTATGTTTTTACCGATTTACAAGACATGGTTGGCTTCTAGCAAAGCACATTGCCTACCCAATTCTCCAGAAATATTCTTAAAGGAATATGTAATCTTTATCAGGCGTAGTATACGTAGTATTGCGTATTTCGATCCAGTATCGGATGTCACATGCTAGGCCTGGGGCTGGAATTGTGTCTGCCCCGTACGAAGCACATATCAGATCTCTGGTAACTAGTCTCTATAATCGGATAAGCATGACCTAGTCATATTATCCCAATAGCTGCAACATAAAAGTGAACAGTTCCGTATCCTACGTGATCATCATCTCCACTATGACTGAAGTGATACTTCCATATTGACATCGCACCAATACATTACGATTCTTAATATACCCAGAAGAGGCGTACACAGAACCTGTTAAAGCCCTGTATGACCAAAACCAAAGTATATTGATTGTCGCAAGTATTAGCGGTGCAAGTCTCAGGTTAAGACCAAATACACCTACCCTGATTCAGACTTCCATAGACACATAGTCATACTACCAATGGAATTCCGAGCGGTCTATCCAGAGCGAAGCTGTTCCCGTACCATCGGTAAAAACAACCTCCTATTACACTTGCATGAGTATCCAATACCGAAATATATATGAACTATACCGTTATGCTCCCACAACGCGCACAAGTGTAATACTAGTCTATTCCGCAGTATCGATGTCCAATCTCGATAATAATACCACTAGGGAATTTAATGATTAAACCTTCGTGGATTGATATTGTCTCATATCATCTCAATCCGGAACTAATCATAAGGACCTTTTATCATTGATTATCTTGGTAATCTAATTACAAATGATAAAAGAGCAATTTCCTTTGTCACATAGTTAATTTGTACAACAACACCATGATCTGTACAAATAGTGATGCTATTGGTCATAATTGTCCAACATTGTGAACTCGTTGGGCTATTTAAACTGGGACGAGTTTGTGCCTTATGAAAATTAGGCCAAAAACTTCTTAAAGGACGATGGGTCATTTTGTGTTTCGGCTCCTTATCATTTGAGACTGTTTAGCCATGTTATCGCAAAAGTGTAAACTTGTTGGGCCTTTTCAACTGGGAAAAGTTTGCACCACGTAATAGTATGGTTGAATGCTTTGGAATGATAATGGGCCGACTTCTATAATCCATGCATCCCACGCATACATGCTAACATGTAGTTTTAAAAGACATCATAGATACCCATTGGGTTAGGAAAGAGGGAAAAATCGTCAAAATTCTATTAGCGAACATGAGCGAATCAGTTAACGAGGGATCTAGTATGTATCAGTTGGAGACTAGTCTCACTAAGGTTACCAGGTAGTTGCAAGCTTTGACCGCCGATATGGCTAATATGGTTGTGCCCCGTGTTGGGGGAGGCTCTGAGAATGAGAGGCGTGAGGACCCTCCGAACAGATTGAGTGATGATATCCATGTCTTTGATGATGACATGGTGGAATATGAAGCATGCGCCTTTGGACTGACAGCATTGATAGCCTTGAAAGCTAAGAACGTGGAAGTTTACGGAGACTCGATGTTGGTAGTCCGACAGATGCAAGGAGAATGGGAATTGAATGAAGAACTGTTGAAAACCTACTTATTCCACCTCAGGAGTCTAGCATAGGCCCTCCCCGATTGCAAATTCCAGCACTTGTCGTGAGAAGAGAACTAAATGGCAGACGCGTTGGCTACACTAGCCGCAACTTGGGAAAATCCGGAGAAATTGGTAATGAGACCTCTAGTGTTGACAACGGAAAGCAGACCTGTCTACGAGATAGAAAAAGTCTTGGAAGTAGAGATCGACGATGGGAAACCTTGGTACTACGACATTCAATGATACTTAGAACACGGGGAATTCCCAGAAGTTGCAAGCAGAAAAGACAGGATAGTCATTCAGAAGTTAGCTTCTCAGTATGTGAGTTTAAAGGGAGAACTATATAAGAGACAAGCAAATGGTATTCAGCTGAAGTGTTTGAGAAAAGAAGAGGCTCAGAAAGCGATGGAAGAAGTACATGCCGGAGTATGTGGACAGCACATGAATGGGTTGAATTTGTCTCGCAAGATAGTAAGACAAGGCTTCTACTGGTCGACCATGGAAGCTGACTGTGCGAAGCTGGTAAAGCATTGTCACGATTGTCAAGCGCATGGTAACTTGAACCATTTTCCGCACACAGATTTGCACAGGCTGTCAGAGTTGTGGCCTTTCTTAGCATGGGGAATTGATATGATCGGAGAAATTTGACCGCACGCATCGAATGGACATCATTTCATAGTAGTGGCAGTAGACTACTTTTCAAAATGGGTGGAAGCCGAGTCATTTCGTAATGTCACAGCAAAGTAGATGGCAAAGTTCATAGCCCGAAATCTCATATGCCGATATGGAGTGCCGCATCACGTAGTAACAGACAACAGAGTCCAGTTTTAAGGAGAAACAAAGGTAATGCTACAGAGGTACGGGATAGGACATCAGAAGTCGTCACCTTACAGACCACATGCAAATGGGGTAGTCGAGGCAGCCAATAAAACAGTAAAGAGGATACTAGCCAAGATGACAAAGAACTATAAAGATTGGGCTGACAAACTACCATACGCCCTGTGGGGGTACATAACTTCTGTGAGAACAGCAACGGGAGCCACACCTTACTCTTTGTTCTACAGAATGGAAGTGGTATTACCAGTGGAAGTTGAGATACAGTCCATGCGGGTATTAGTAGAAGCAGAGTTACCTGAACAAGAATGGGCCTCCCAGAGATTCGAACAGTTAGCATTACTGGATCAAAAGAGAATGAAGTCTTTATGTCATATGCAGTTATACCAGAAGAGGTTGGTTCGAGCATTCAACAAGAAAGTGCGTCATACTAAAATCAGAAAGGGTGATCTGGTATTTAAGCAGTCAAAGTCGTCGATGACAGACCCGAGAGGAATGTTTAGACCCAACTGGGAAGGACCCTACATAGTCAAGAAAGTCATGGGAAATGGGGCAGTGAGATTGTCAGATTTGGAAGGGAACGAGTTCACTGAGCCGATCAATGTAGACAGATTGAAGCAGTATTTTGCCTGAGGAAGAGAAGACCGAGCGATCACCAGGAAGACTGGTGGAATACCTAACCCAACGGAATAGGAAATTCATTCATTCATGCGTGCATACACGTAACGTACTTGCATTCGTTTGTGTGTTTGTTTGTTATGTTTTGTATTTACAGGTTTCAAAAAGAAAGAGAAAACGGCAAATGTAAGCCAACCAGAATCAGCAACACATCAGTATCAGTTTCGGGGATGAATCCCAGGGTTGAGACCCACATCAGTATCAATTTCTGGAATGAATCCCAGGGTTGAGGCCCACATCAGTATCGGTTTTGGGGATGAATCCCAGGGTTGAGGCCCATATCAGTATTAGTCGGGAATGAATCCCAGGGTTGAGGCCCACATCAGTATCAGTTTTCGGGAATGGATCCCAAGGGGGGGCGAAGCCTACATTATCAGCGGTTGAAAGGAAGAATTCCAGTCGAGTAAAAAAAAAGAGGGAAAAGTCCTTGATGGTTAGGTATATGTCTGGTGATGACATTGTTTGCTGTAGGGTGAAACCTTAGAAACGATAAGTACGAGATGTGCTCTCATCTGGTATTCTGAGTGGTTGATCTCGGCAAGACTCGCGAGCACTTGATTACGGAATCTTAGCAGTAGACGCCTGAGTAGTCGGCGAGATGACTAGTTGAAGAGATGGCGGATCAGTGAATGACCGTTTGCTTAGATGTCCATCCTGGTTTACTTGTGTTACGATATATGATATGGTTGGAAATGAAGAGAAAGTATTTTGAAGAGGAAAAATAACACCTATAATCAATAAACGTGAAGCTACCCAGGGGCGAGTATTGGCACCACCATGAGGAGAAATGCTACCTTAAAGGGTATGTGTGTTGAAAAAAAAGAAAAAAAGAAAGAAAAAGAAAAAAAGAAAAAAAAAAAAAAAAAAAAAGTTTCAAATGAAAAGAAAGAAAAGAGAGAGACGAAAGAAAAGAAGAAGAAAACCCCATCATGTTGAGTACGAGTAAGTAATCACAGAGTATGATCAAGACATCTAGGTTGGTTAGACCCACTGATCCAATTCTTCGAGACAAAATCATCGAGTTGGCTTACTTAAGGATTAAGCTACGAAAGAACCTTGGCACACACACACTGGGAGTCTAGTTCAGATCACTCATTCAAATGATCGGATTTGGGTGTATCAAGTACTTTGAAGGTTCTCTGGTTTCGACACGAAACATCCTTTGAGGACGAAAATTTGTTTGGCTATCAAGATTATCTCGTGAGAGGCAGTATAGCATGTTGGCATATAACATCACATCAGAAGAATTACCTGGACTTAATGAAAGAATCAAAGAACAGAAATGTGAACCGAGACAGGGGGCGACCAGTCTACCCTTTCTCATTTGGCATGGTTCAGGAATGAACCAACACATATCATCAGTAGCAGTTTTAGGGATGTGTCTCATGGTCGAGGCCCACATCAACATCAGTTTTGGGATGCGTCCCAGGGTCGATGCCCACATCAGTATCAGTTTGGGGATGAGTCCCAGAGGTGAGGCCCACATCAGTAGTAGTTTTGGGGATGAGTCTTAGGGTCGAGGCCCACATCAATATCAGTTTGGGGATGAGTCCCAGGGCGAGGACCACATCAGTACAGTTTTTGGGGATGAGTCCTAGGGTCGAGGCCCACATCAGTATAAGTTTTAGGGATGAGTCCCAAGGTCGAGGCCCACATCAGTAGCAGTTTTAGGATGCATCCCAGGGTCGAGGCCCACACATCAGTATCAGTTTTGGGGATGAGTCATAGGGTTGAGGCCCACATCAGTATCAGTTTGGGGATGCGTCCTAGGGTCAAGGCCCACACATCAGTATCAGTTTTAGGGATGAGTCATAGGGTCGAGGCCCACATCAGTATCAGTTTTAGGATGCGTCCCAAGGTCGAGGCCCACATATCAGTTGCAGTTCCGGGATGCGTCCCAGGATCGAGGCCCACGTCATCAGTTTTGGGATGCGTCCCAAGGTTGAGGCCCACACATCAGTTGCAGTTCCAGGATGCGTCCCAGGGTCGAGGCCCACTGCATCATCGGTTTTGGGATACGTCCCAGGGTCGAGGCCCACACATCAGTTGCAGTTCCGGGATACGTCCTAGGGTCGAGGCCCACTGCATCATCAGTTTTGGGATACGTCTTAAGGTCGAGGCCCACACATCAGTTGCAGTTCCGGGATGCGTCCTAGGGTCGAGGCCCAATGCATCATCAGTTTTGGGATGCGTCCCTGGGTCGAGGCCAACACATCAATTGCAGTTTCGGTATGCTTCCCAGGGTCGAGGCCTTCTGCATCATCAGTTTTGGGAAGCGTCCCAGGGTCGAGGCCCACACATCAGTTGCAGTTCCGGGATGCATCCCAAGGTCGAGGCACCACTACATCATCAGCATAATTTGGGAATAAAGGCCACATTCGGTGGTTCGGGAACAAAGCCCAGGGGTCAAAGCACCTCACCACTATATCAGCTCAGTTCGGTAGTGATTCCTAGAGATCGCAGCATCTTGCAGGGATGAACCTCGGGGTCGAAGCACCTCACCACAATATCAACTCAGTTCGAAGCAACATGCATTGCATAACTTTGATAAGATTATTATTTTCACACACTACACAAGTCGCATCAAAGTGGGGGCGACTATAGGCACTACATTTTTGCATATAAATCCCGATGATGAACCTCGTATGGAGGCACTACTCTTTAAGTTATGGAATTCGTGGGAAATGGATGTCGGAAGGGAAAATTCAGAAATTGATACCTCGTTGGATTTAATTTGTTTGCTCAGCTTCGGGTTTGCTCGTTGGACCTCTGTTTTAAAACTTATCCTTAGCCCACCAAAAGAACCCATCCAAAATAACAAATCCACATATTAAACACATGTTGAAATCTAATCAAATCACCTTCCCGAATTAAAAGAATCAAATTAAATCACCTTCCCAAATTAAAAGATTCAAATCAAATCTCATCAATCACCTTCCTAATTAAATTAAATCACATGCCTAAACTAAATAAAATCAAATCAAATCCCATAAATCACATTCTCTAATTAAAGAAATCAAATCAAATCCCATAAATCCCTTTCCTAAACTAAAACAATCCCCTCCCTAAATTAGAGAGATCATTTCATTATGACACACTAATTAGAGATACCCCCCATAATTGCACGATACTTTCCCTCCCCGTATAAGGAAAACCCTAACCCTCTCCTATAAAAAGACGCCCAAATAAAGAAACCATAATTCTCTCATTCTCTCTCAACCTATTTGGACACACGTCCCCTGCATGTTTCTTCACGGCCACAAACCCTAAACTGCTCACCAATCGACCAAACACACACAACCACTCATAACCCTCAAACTCACGCACACTACCCTAGCACATTCACACCACTCACGCACACACTACTCTAGCACATTCACACCACTCACGCAGACACTACCCTAGCACATTCACACCACTCACGCACACACTACCCTAGCCCAGTACACTAACCAAACTCACGCACACACAGCCCCTCACGTAGACAAATAAACACACATCCCTTACTGCCTCTCCCATAACCGATCAAACATATCAACAAATACACCCCCTTAAATTACCCAAAGTCAGTCCCTAAAATCACCCAAAGACACTCCAAAACAGCCCCATAAACTATTACAAAATAGTCTAGAAAATACCCAAAATAGTCCCCAAAAACAGTGAATAAATCACCCGAAAACAGTCCCCAAATACCCCTAAAAACAAAGACCAGGAACAACAGCAAAAACAGAGAAAACAACATCCTAAAACAGTGAGAGGACGAAGGAAAATAGTGAACCAGTGAACCGGAGAAGTTGCAGAGCATCAACCCTTCCGACGGTCGTGTAACGCACTTCCAAGAGGCGACTTAAAAGGTAAAACCTGAGGGCACCCTTTTATTTATTCTCGTTCATCTTTTAATTATTTATTAGTATTTCTTCGCATGCGTATTCGGGGGCTCCTCACACCTTCCATCCCCGTTATTTTCATTTGCCACTGTGCGGGGTATTGTCAGACTAGCCACAGTGTGGTCAAAGCTTGTAGTTGCTCGGTAACTTTGGTGATTTTGGTCTCCAATTGATCCATGCGGGAACCTTCACTGTCTGACGCATCCATGCTTGCTAACCCTTTTTGACAAGTCTTCCTTCTTCTCTAACCAAACAGATATCTTTGATGGCTGGTAAGATAAGGGGATAGCATGATGCGTGTACGCATGAGATGCATGTGGTTATCAAAACAACATATATCCTTCCGACCTTATTCCTCCCACACTCGAGGGTAAGTCCATTTCTGCCCTAGGTATGGTTTATTTTATGTACCAATGTGGGGTACACAAAATCGTTCTCTCCTACGCTACATGTGTGAACCTTGGCTACCTCAGTCCATTTTTCACCCGTAAAAGACAAAGACCGCCCATTTACAAAATTGACTAAGCCTATTATGGGGATCGTGCCATTGTCTAGAAGTGACGAATTGGTCCCTCGATAATCACGGTTGCGGCGGAGACGAACTTGGAGATATCTAAAACTATGAAAATATGCCATAACAAGGCGTACCCTTCCTGGATGAAAGCCAGTGCATATATCAGACTCATACATCTGGCATATTCGGATCATGTTTGGACCTTCTAAGCCCATCAAGGTTTTCATAAAAGTTGGCCTGTTATCATTTTAAAGCGTTGAATCAGATTATCGCGTGGTGTAAACTTATCCCAGTTGAAAAGGCCCAACAAGTTTACACTTTTGCGATAAGGTGGCTAAATAACTTCAAATGATAGGGGCCCAAACACAAGGTGGTACATCATCATTTTAGAGATTTTTGGCCCAATTATCATAAGATACAAACTCGTCCCAGTTTAAGTGGCCCAAAAAGTTCGTATCCTATGATGAGAAGTCCAAATAGATCCAAATGATAATGGGCCCAAACACAAGCATGATGGGTAGCTTCTATAGGACACATAACTATGGTTCATACATGGGCATTCAATGGTATGGATAAGGCTCTCATCGGCGAAGGGTTGCTCACAACTAGGTCTCCCCACTCAAGGGTTCGAGCGACCAAGTGAGTGCGCATTTTTTATACCCTAGGGTACGTGCTGACGAGTGATGGTTATCATCACATAATGATCCACCACCTTGAGTGAAATTGACTTCACGATACATGAGCCGTCGGGGTAATAAGGGTATACAGAATATATAAGACTTGGTTAACCAAAGCCAAAGCCATAGACACTACAAGGCATTGTTTCGGGGCCGATTCTCTATCTTCAGTGGAGTCGCAATCTGTAGGAGTGAAGTGGGGTTTACCGCTATTGTAGGAGCGAAACGGGGTTTGCCACTATGCCTATGATGCTCGGCGACCACGATATTGTTGGGCTCGCAGCCCGTAGAGAGTACGGAGTAGCCCGTAGGGGACTAAACCGGAGAATAAAGGAGTCACCACCCAGTGTGAACTAGGAAAAGATTTAAGGCCGCACTCACCCCTCGCAAGGGAAGAACTCAAACTGTTGGGTTCGAAATGGTCCCTTACTTATGCCAGTATAATGGAAGGGTTCACACAATGTCATAGCCAAGTCTTATGCAGTTCATACAAGATAATTCAAATAAACACGTAAATTTGCACACCCATAAACATTAATATAGATAAAAGAAAATTAAATTAAGAAATACAAGGTACGATAACAAGAATCATAATACTCAAAAGCAAATAAAGCGTCAATAAATAAATAGTAAACAAAAATGGGGGTTAATCATACATATATGAGTATTTCTCGAGTGGTACGTGGAGTTGTATCCCAAGTACAGACCGCACTACCGTCCATTCGGATTCGGCTACGGAATTTACGTCTGGGTTTCCATTCGATATACCACAAGGGATAATAAAAACACATAACCATCAATGTAATGTAAACGGTCATAAAAAGGGGCGAAATAATAAAATAACAATAAAAGTAAACAAACAAAAAGCTATGTAGAAAAAATAAATGCGGAATAATAAAATAACGATGAAAGTGAATAAATAAATAATAAGATAAATAACACTAAATGGATAAAATAAATAAATAATAAAATACCGAAGAATAAAAAAATAATGTGACTAGAAATTTGGCCGTCTTTAATGTAGGACTTCGCATACCCGGCTGGACGTATTTCACATCTAGCCAGGCATGTAATGTCTGGACCTGCGTTAGGCCATCGCCGGAAGGATTGAAGCTGGTCCGCTATTTGCTTGCTGTCTCGCTGTTTCTGCTCACTATTTTGCTGTTTTTTTGTTGCTGTTTTGGCTGCCATTTTTGTGATTTTGGGCTGTTTTTACTGGCTGTTTTGGTTACTATTTTCATGGTTATTTGGCTGTTTTTGTTTTCTATTTCTCACGCTGCTTTTGGTTTAGGTTTCATAGTTTTTTTTGTTCTGGTTTAGTTGTATTTTGGGACTGTTTTCTTCAATTTTTTCAGTGGTTCCTTCACTGTTGTTGGGATGGTTGTTTTGGTTGTATTTTGGGACTGTTTTCATCTTCTTTTTCGATGGTGGACTGCTGGTATGTTTCGGTGATGGTTGGTTGGTGGTTTCGGTTTGGTTTTGTTGTTTTTTCTGTGGAATGTTGCTATTTTTAGCTTGGTTTTGTTGTTGTTCGGTGGAAGGATGTTCAAGAAGAAGAGAAGAAGGTAACTTAGGGTTTTTGGTGGCTGTTTGTCGTCCAAGTCAAGAAAGAGAGTCCCCCATTTTGAAGATTTGGTGTCCATTTTATAATGTTTCCAAAGGATCTCCAAATATGGAAATAAATCACATTGATTTGGGGAATATATTATTTTGGGATACAATATCCCAAATCTTGTTAAATTGGATGGGATCCAAAAAATCTCACTAAATTGGAAAGTGTTGATGAGGGGATTTGAGCATGTGGAATGCATGGGATTTCACATCTTGTTAAATTTGAAGGTGTTGATGAGGAAATTTGCACATGTGAATTGCATGCGATTTTGGGCATGTGGGGGCCTTGGGCGTGTACATAGGTTCATGGGCCTTGGGCGTGTATGGTGGTTTACATAAGCTTTGGGCGTGTGGATGGATTGCATGGGGTTTGGGTGTGTGGATGGATTTGGGCCGAGGATGGGGTTTGAAACAGAAACTGACTGAGCGAATATGAGGCTAACTAGTGAGTCCGAGTCCGATGAGGGGTTAATTTTGGAAGTTTTATTTCCTTCCGGCATTCATTTCCCGCAACTTCCTTAAATTTTCAGGTAGTGCCTCCACACGAGGCTCATCATCGGGCTTATGTAAAAATGTAGTGTCTACAGTCACCCCCACTTTGATAGGGCTTTTGCAGTGTGTGACAGTGGAAACCCTATCATTATCTTGCATGCATTTTTAGTTACCAGGCTCGTCGACCATTTCCGGACTTACCTGTTGTTTTGCTCATTTTGTGAGGTTCTTCGATCTTTGGGATTCATTCCCGAAATGATGATGAGGCGTTTCAACCACTGGGATCCATTCCTGCGAGATGCTTCGATCTCTGGGATTTATTCCCGAACTAAGTTTATTTGATGGCGAGGAGCTTCGACCTCTAGGATTCATCCCAGCGAGATGCTTCAATCTCTAGGATTTATTCTCGAACTGAGTTGATTTGATGGCAAGGTGCTTCGATCTCTAAGATTTATTCCCGAACTGAGTTGATTTGATGGCGAGGTGTTTCGACCTCTGGGATTCATTCATGAACCATCGGGTGTGAGATGTTTCAATCTCTGGGATTCATTCCCGAACTGTTTTGAGTTGATGGCGAGGTGCTTTGACCCTTGGGATTCTTTCCCGAAACATCGGGTGTGAGATGCTTCGATCTCCGGGATTCATTCCCGGACTGAGTTGAATTAATGGCGAGGTGCTTCGACCCCTGGGATTCATTCCCGAACCATGCTAGGTGTGAGATGCTTCGATCTCTGGGTTTCATTCCTGAACCGAGTTGAATTGATGGCCATGTGCTTTGACCATTGGGCTTCATTCCCGAACCATCATGTGTGAGATGCTTCGATCTCTAGGATTCATTCCCGAATTGACGGTGAGGTGCTTCGACCTTTGAGTTTCATTCCTGAACCTTGTCTCACTATCTTTCGGGGCAGATTCAACCCGTTCATGTGCGGACCACATACCCCGGCGTGTATTTCTTCCATTACATGCTGAGCTTCTTCCCTTCTCAAACACTTCAACTGAATACCGTTTGCTTGCCTCTTGTACAGTTCCCCTCTCAAAATCACATACTGGGAAGCTAACTTCTGAATGGCTATTCTGTCTTTTCTGTATGCCCCTTCCGGGAGTTCACCATGTTCCAGATACCTCTGAATGTCATAATACCAAGGTTTACCATCGTCGACCTCAACTTCCAGAATTCTTTCTATCTCATAAACAGGTCTACTCGCTGTTGTCAGTATCAACGGTCTCATCACTAACTTTTCTGGATTTTCCCAAGTTGCTGCAAGTGTAGCCAATGCATCTGCCATCTGATTCTCTTCTCTCGGTAAGTGCTAAAACTTACACTCAGGGATAACCTGTGCAAACTTTCTGAGGTGAAAAAGGTAAGGTTTCAACCATTCTTCTTTCAATTCCCATTCTCCTCGCATCTGCTGGACCACCAACATAGAATCTCCGTAGACTTCCACACTCCCGACCTTCAAGGCTATCATGTTGTCAAACCGAAAGCACATGCTTCATACTCGGCCATGTTGTTAGTCACTCTGAATGTCAACCTCTTGGCCAAGGGCAAAGTCTCTCCCTCGGGGGTCACTATCACGATCCCAATTCCGGCTCCCTTGTAATCACTGCTCCATCAAAATACATCTTCCATCTCTGGACTGTTATTGCTTGGATCTCTTCATCTGGAAATTCAAACTTATACTGATCCCCTCAACAGGTTGCATTGCCAGAAACTCTGCTACTGCTCGCCCTTTGATCACTTTGGAGGTGAGATACTCAATGTCAAACTCTGTCAGCAATACCAACCATAGCAGTAGTCAAAGCCTGCAACTGTTCAGTGACCTTGGTGAGACCCTTCTCTAACTGATCCATACGAGATACCTCATTACCAGATTCACTCATGACTGTTACTGTTCTTTTAATGAGCCTTGTTCATTCTCTAACCCAAACGGTATCTATAATGTCTTTTTGAGTCATAGAGGGTGTTAACATGATATATGTATGCATGAGGTACATGAGATGCATGTAACATATATAACATACTACATCAACATAGAATTCTCAAACAAACTCGGCCCGTTATCATTTCAGAAACTTTTGGGCTAACTGTCATAGGAGTGAACTCGTCCCAGTTTAAATGGGCCCACAAGTTCACATCTCAGGGCAAGGAGCTCAACTAAATCAAAATGGTAATGTTCCGAACACAAGCACAAAGTGGCCCACCAACACTTAGAAGCCTTTGGCCCGATCGTCATAAAATATGTTCTTGTCCCAGTTTAAATGGCCCAACAAGCACATATCCCATGACAAATGGTCCAAATGGATCCAAACGACGATGTTCCCAAACATAAGCATAAAAGAAACATAAGACAATAATTTCTACAGAATGGTCCATCAACATTTCAGAAGCTTTGGGCCCAATGGTCATAAGGCACGAACTCGCCCCAGTTTAAATGGTCCACAAGCTTATACTTAAGGAAATAATTGTTACTTTAACCATACAATCTCGGTCTATGGGTGGGTTCGCAGGAGTGTAGACAAAGGCTCTCAACGGCGAAGGATGGCCCACAACTAGGTCTCCCCAATCAAGGGTTCGAGCAACCAAGTGAGCGCATTCTTTTTTTATACACTAAGGTACGTGCCAATGAGCTATGGTGTGTAACTGACTGTCAAATGGATTTCCCATTGTAAATTCCCAGAGGGAAGGTGGAGCGAGGCTCACTTAAATACCCAAGCCTCTTAGGCTCTTATCGCTTGGTGTCAGGAATAAACAACGAGTCCTCCAAATAGTCCATCACAATAGGCTACGAGTAGATGGCTATATAGGTTCCTTCACAGCTTTTCCTTCTAGAAAGGTAGTGAATGAAGAAGACACCAAACCATTACCTAGCCTAAAAAATGCCTTTGATTAAACCCCCATTTCATCCACTATAGACACGGTCAATTAAAACATAAATCCAAACATTACAAAAGACAATATTTCGGGGCCGATTCTCTACCCCCAGTGGAGTCGCCAGACTGTGGGACACAGAAATTGGACGACGCATGCTGTCCCGGGCTCGCGGCCCGGTTGGGAGTACGGAGTAGCCACGAGGGAGTAAACTGGAGAATAATGGAGTCGCCACCCGGTGTGAACCGGGAAAATGAGATTTAAGGCCGCACTCACCCCTCGCAAGGGAAAACCTCAAACCGTTGGGTTCGGAATGGTCCCTTACTTATGTCACTTGTA
This sequence comes from Zanthoxylum bungeanum, assembly GCA_019454045.1. Classification (NCBI taxonomy): domain Eukaryota; kingdom Viridiplantae; phylum Streptophyta; class Magnoliopsida; order Sapindales; family Rutaceae; genus Zanthoxylum; species Zanthoxylum bungeanum. Next base: position 4,768 of record SKCR01027297.1, on the reverse strand, counting down.
ATGAAAGGATTTGTGTAATAATTTAATCAAGCTTAAGTAACACTTATTTCCAAGAGTATCATGCTTCTAAATCCATATGCACAAAAATAAAACTTACACCTGAATTTACATATAATTCACATCTAAGATTGCATGCTTGAAAATACATCAAAGTAGCAACGAACTTACGACTTCATTGGCATATTGTATTCAAAAAACACAAGCACACACATTAACCGCACAAGCACACATGTGAGTACTTTTCCAAGTGGTACGTGGAATTGTATCCCAAGTACAGACCGTACTACCGTCCATTCGGAATCGGCTACGGAATTAATGTCTGGGTTTCCATCTGATATACCACGAGAAATAATACTCAAATGCTATCATGACATGGATATATAAATTGTAATACGTTAAACACATTGTACTCATACATGTGAGGAATACAGATGAATGATACCTACACAATCTTGCGTAACACAGAGAAGCAATCAGATTCATCATACGAAGGGATAGCTACTAGGAACAATTATGTATGAAATCTGATGAATATTACTCAGTTCAGTGGGTGCGCGTTCATGTAGCGTTCAAGAATGCGTTCGAATGGTAAACAGAAGGTTCGCGTTTGTATAGCGTTTGAGAACGCGTTCGAACGGAACCAGACCTGATGCATGGTGAAACTAAGAAAATGCGTGCGCGTTCACGTAGCGTTTGAGAACGCGTTCGAACGGTAAACAAAAGGTTCACGTTCGTGTGGCATTCGAGAACGCATTCGAACGGAACCAGACCTGATGCATGAAACACTAAGAAATGCGTGCGCGTTAGCGTAGCATTTGAGAACGCGTACGAATGGTAAACAGAAGGTTCACGTTCGTATGGCGTTTGAGAACGCGTTCGAACGGAACCAGACCTGATGCATGATGAAACTAAGAAAATACGTGCGCGTTCGCGTAGCGTTTGAGAACGCGTTCGAACGGTAAATAGAAGGTTCATGTTCGTGTGGCGTTCGAGAACGCATTCGAACGGAACCAGACCTGATGCATAATGAAACTAAGAAAATGCGTGCGCATTCACGTAACGTTTGAGAACGCGTTCGAATGGTAAATAGAAGGTTCACGTTCATGTGGCGTTCGAGAACGCGTTCGAACGGAACCAGACCTGATGCATGCAACACAATCATAGACAAACAAATCCATAATGTGGGACCTCACATATCCGATTGAACTCATCTCGCATCCAATCGAATATACACCAATCGGCGTGGCAAAGCATCGTGGTAAAGGGTTTTAACCCCTCCAAATAGGGGACCTTTCATCGCACTTACTAAGCCCATGCGCTCGATTGAATCACGCATAGAAAAGTAACATGCAGAACTCAAATGACGAAAAATAAATAAATCAAAACAATATAAGACAAAAGAAAGTGTCATTTACTCAAGCGGTACGTGGAGTTGTATCCCGAGTACAGATCATATTACTGTCCATTCGGAATCGACTATGAAATTTATGTCCTGGTTTCCATCTGATATACCGTGAGAGTTGACACATCTTTCATTTTATTCCAAAGCCACAACATACCATATCTCATAATCCATGCATATTTATCTACTCAAGGGCCACAACATGCATTTCAACATAGCAATCGTGCAAGCAATATTCAACAAATAACATAAATAAAACAGAAAATGTAGGTGGAAAATACCCTCAGGTCTAACCTTTTATGTGGACTTTCGAACTCGCGTTTCACGGCCGTTGGAAGGGCTATCACACCGCTACTTCTCCGGTTCACTGGTTTAGCGTCTTGGCTCACTATTTTGCTGTTTTGCTTGCTGTTTGGCCTCCGTTTTGCTGTTGTTTGGCCTCCACTTTGCTACTGTTTCCTCTGTATTTCTGCTTGCTGTTCAGGTCACTGCTTTGGTGTTTTAATGGACTGTTTTGGGTGTTTTTTTGAAAGCTTTAAGTGCAGTTTTTTAGTTACTGTTTTAAGGATTAAAAGTACATATTTTTTAGTTACTGGTTTAGGTGATTTTAGGGACTGTTTTAAGAGGATTTGGCAGCTGTTCTGGGGGTGATTCGGGCTGCTGTTTTGGCGTGTTTTAGGAGGTGTAGGGGCTGCCGTTTTCGGTGGAAATGGGTTGCTGTTTGGGGGTGTATTTTCGGTGATGTGTGGAGGTTTAGGGGATGCTGTTTTCGGTTGTGGAGTGGGGGAGATGAAGAGAATTATTTGTGTTTTTGTTCTTGCTATTGCCGTGAGTGGCTATGACTCTTGGTGTTGTGATTTTCCTGTAAGTCTTGTGTATGAGCTAGGGGAGTGCATGTCTTGGTTAGGGGTTGCTTATATAGAGAAAGGTTAGGGCTACTCTTGTCTCACAATGAAGGGATTTTGGCATTAAAAGGAGGATTTGATTTGGTATTCAACATAGAAAGGATTAGATTGAGGGGGGACAAATCTTGGCTAGATTAGGAATACAAAATATTTAATTTGTTATGATTGATTTTAATTAGGTAAGATATTTGTTAAGTTTGGTATATAATATATTTGATTTATATTTATTAGGCATGCAATTTCTTTAATTTGTGTAAGTATTTTTATTATTTTGGTAGGTGATTATTTAGATTTTATTTGTTTTATTTAATTTGGTATATGACTTAATTAATTATTTTGTTTAATTACATTATCTAATTAATATTTAACTTAATATTTAATTTAATTTGGGTGTGTTTTAAGTGGGCTTGGGCTAGGCTAGGTGCATGAGGCTAACAGTAAAACCAGAAATGTCGATACCGTTCGAACGCCAATTCGAACGCGACACGAACGCCCGCAATCTGCCTGACGTTCGAACGCATTTAAGAACACAGCACGAACGGAAACAGTGAACACGTGAAATGACTTTGATAGCATACTCATCCTGAATTTCCCCTTCCGACGTCCGTTTCCCGCGGCTCCCGTGACTTAAAAGGTAGTGCCTCCAACTGAGACTCATCATCGGGTTTCACATGCAAAAATGCAATGCCTACACTTTGGTATGACATTCACATTTTTGTTTTGGCCATTGCAAGAAAGCATTAGATGCTTAATGATAAGGTTAGTTGGCTTTTGTAAGAGAATATAGTCTCTACCATTTCTCTCACTTCCTAAGGTTAACACTTTGCATTCATTCACACAATTGTTGTGAGAAATGATTTGAGAGAAAATAGAGAGAGTTATAGCATTCACAAGTGTTGTGAAATTCCTAAAGCCAAACACCATTGTGAAATCTTAAATCTCTAAATAGTTTAGAGGTTTAATCTTTGTGAGTGAAGCCCACACTTCGGTTTGTTGGTTTCGAGTCATAGTTCGGAAGATCGAGTTGTTGATCCAAGTGTTGGACACCAAATGATTGATCTTGGCTACTACAAAAAAGGAGAAGGCAAATAAAATTTTGAAGATCCATACCAGACCCGGTGCCACCACAAGCAACTTCCGCTGCGCTAAGGAAATTTGTTTCCTACAGTTACATGATTTGAAGACCAAAGGATGCCTTGGATTTATTGTACTAATTAGATTAGTATTTTAAAAAAAAAACAATAAGAGCCCGGTTAACGTAATTTATATATGTATCTGAAACTTCATTCCGTTACGAGTCCGTAGAAAAAAAATGGACCAAAACGGAGTCCGGAAGCTCCGGAACGGAGTAAATAAAGTACCAGTGTTTTGATACCAGACTGATTGCATTCGAACTCCAGTCAAACGCAACTCAAACATTTTGCTACTCTACTCTGGAAAATGTTCGAACTCCCATAAGACGCTACACGAACGTTTTCAGCCCAGACCTGGGCATATATATGTGTTTTAAATGTTTATTAACATGTCATATAGCATAGGGTGTAAGAGTTCAATCAAAGTCCCAAGGATCACAATCATGCACAAAAACCGCATATGAACACATCAAATGAGGTGCGGAATATACTCACATTGAATTTCGGTTTTGATGAATGAAGAACAAGGTGCGATTTTGCCTCCTCCAAGCTCGGCAATGGCTTCTGGAACTGCAGTGAACGCACGGTGGTGACTGGTTCGGCTTCCTCCATGTTCGGCCATTGATGAGCACCATTGAAGCTCAAAGCTTCAAGCTTTCCAAGCTCATGAAGACACTTCCCTATCACCTATGTATGCCTCAAGGTGTGCTAGCACTAGTTCATCTTGCATTTTGCTTCTCAAATTTTCGGTGAAAACCAGAGAAAAATCAAGAAGAATCGGCAGTGATGCCGTGAAGAAGAGAGGAAGGAAAATGAGAGGGAAAAGAGAAACCGTGTCCTGCATGTTGGAGAGAGAGAGGACCGAATGTGTGTGTAAAAGGAAAAGAAAAAGTAATTATATTTATTCATTTATTTTTCCAAAAAATAAATAAAACATATATATATATTCCAAACCTTTTCATATTCCATCACTTTTACTTTTAACTTTAAGTCATATCACATCACTTTTCACATCACATCTATTCACTTTATAAAGTGACATATTGTCAGTCACATCACTCAAAGTGACAATTGATTTGACGATTGACGCAACTAGCGATTTGACGCTTGATGTGACTCGCGTGTCGCGCTCGAATTCGAAATGCGAATGCGCTCGCAATCACTATCGGGCTCGGGTTCGCTAATTCCAAATTAACGAATTTTCCGTCGCGTCGTAATTAAGTGATTACGCCTAGCGAATTCACTATTCACGCGCTAACGAATTAATTCTAAATTAATTCGTTCGCCCGAATTAAAATCTAATTTTAATTCCGCGTCGAAATCCAATT
>SKCR01027296.1:0-50821 GCA_019454045.1 Zanthoxylum bungeanum | reverse complement strand
ATGATAGGAATAGTGACCGGTGCGTAATCACACGTGTAAAATGCAAGAGCAATTATCGTTCAAGTAGTATAAAAATATCGATCCCACAAGGACTTAATTCCTATTGTTATTATTAATTGTTGATACAATTTATTTACAGGTATCTAATTATAGGGACAATGGAATGATTGTTTTGGTTGGTTGAATGTGGATTTGCTTAAATAAAATAAATAAAATAAACAAAAGAAAATACTAATAAAAATAAATAAAAGACACAAACATCTAGGGTTATGGCTCCACACAATATTATTATAATGATGAATTGATTCCCTTATACATATGTAATAAATCACTTTGCTAACTTGGAACATGAAGATATGCAAAAGCCTCTTCCGATGGTCAGATGCAAATACACAAAATAACCTAATTAATCATATTCCTATGTTAATCAAGTTACCTAAATTTATAAAGTTCAAGTTCCAATTATGGCTATCCCCGCCCGACAGGTATATTCCAATCCTGTAAGGAAATCTATTAAAGGATTATCTATCCTCAAAGAAGATCGTGAGCTATTGAATCTAGGGATGAAACCTAAAATCTATTTTCCAAATTCATTTTAAGTTCACCACATCAATCTTATTGGTGATCAGGCAACAAGAAGCATTAAGCTTAAGACTCAATAAACAAACTAAAGAATTATCCATAAAAAAGAAAATCAATTATTAAGTGTGTGGATATTGTGTTTCATCACTTTCCTAGAATAAAAATAAAATGCTGGGGGTTGGGGGATACACCTTTACTATTTCTAATTTAGATATATCACTTACTATAATATAGAATTTATCAATGATATTACCAACCAGCCATATAGGCGATATCCTCATTAAGTCAGATTTTAATTAAGTCCAACCAGTCATAAAGGCGGTATCATTATTTGTCCATAAACCAGCCATATAGGTGGTAATCATATCTCACCTAAAGATTGTCCATATAGGCGGTGTCACATTATGTCAAATAAATAAAACCAGCCATTAAGGCGGTAAACCTTTTAGTTTGAATTATAATTTCCATATTATAATTAAGGGAGATTAATCTAAATTAAAACAATAAAAGCTTCACCGTTCCCCCAGCGAAAATCTAACTACTAAACATAAAATAAAAGATAAGAAAAAGAAACTACTACTATTACTGAAAATAAAAATGCATAAATTAAATTACTAAAAATAAACACACAAGATGCAATCCTTAAATTCCTTACAAAAACCTAAGGAAAGCATGAGAATTACAAATGAAATGGCTTGGTATTTATAGGAAAATCTAAAGGCTTCCACCAATTTCTTCACCGATAGCTCCACCAATTGCTCCATCAGACAAGACACCAAACATGGCATCAAACATGGCACCAAACATGCAAGGAAGTTTGACAATTTTTATTTTTTTATTTTATTAATTTTATTTTATTTTTTGAAAATGACTATTGTAATTACTCAAAATATACTAGATTGTTCATCAATTTCGGCCTTTAAAACTTCAGAATTCGAAAATATTTAAATCTTCAAAGTTGTAGATCTTTGTGTCTTCTTTAATCTGCAACATGAATCAACTCAATCGAATATCAGATGAAAAAGTTATGGCCATAATACAAAACTTGCGCAAAATTGGAATTTAGAACTGCACTTCGTGATGCGTATAGTAAATTTTCGTTTTTGACCTTTTTTCCTCCGGATTTCATCGTTTTAGCCCCGAGTTGATTTCATTAAGTCTCAATATTATTTTTATCTGTAAAGAAAACAAAAACACATCAAAACGTTCATAAAACTCGAGAAATTATATAAAATATTAGGTTAAATGACTGAGAAATAATTATATAATTACCTCTCATGACACCCCAAAACCTAACATTTTGCTAGTCCTCGAGCAAAATAATAAAATATCATAAACATAAAACTAAACTAAGCCACTTTCATACGGATCATGGTTGCATTTATCATATGCAACAAGCATTTAAACCCCTAGGTGTCCCTAGTGGACGAGTTGTAGTCTCGTGAGGTTTACAGTGATGATACCACAAACATCTTATAAAAGTAAAAAAAAAAAAAAAGAGTAAAACTAATGCACACAAAAGCAAAAAGATAAGAGAATAAAGAAGTTAGTGACTAAACATGTGAAACTTCAACTCCAAGTTAGTAGTTGTTTTCTTTCTTTCTAAATTACCGAATAAGTATATTCTCCGATTATTTTTACCATTCTTCATATACACATCCAACAAAATATTAATCAACTCATTTTGCCCACAATAGTCACAAGTGCAGTTGAGAAGAGAGTAATATTTTAGTCCTAAAGTTTTATCAGAATTCACATTTTTTTTAGCAATGGAATAATTTTTTTTTTTTTTTTATTTTTCTAATTTTTTCTTTGATTTTTGATTTTTTTATTATATACAATATCTTCCGTCTATGTAGCGAGCTTTGAGCCAGTGGCTTCCAAACTAGTTTGCTTTAGGGCACTGGGTGTTAAGATACCCTTACGGACTTGATTACTCAGACTTCAGATAAAAATATTTTTTTTGAAACATCTTATATCCATGTAGCGAGCTTTGGGCCAGTGACTCACAAACCAGTTGGTTTTAGGGCACTAGGTGTTAAAACACCCATACGGACTTAATAACTCGGATCTTAGATGTTTTTTTTTTCACATTTTTTTTCTTTTTTCTTTTTTCTTTGTTTTTTTTACTCCATTGCCATTTATAGATGTTTCATCCAATTAAACTATAGCACTGAATATTACAAACTTTTCAAGTACAGCTCATGTCGGTATGTTACCATGCATGTTGATAATACCTGCCTACTGAGCATATGAAGATCCATTTTATTCAGTATTATAGAGAATTCACAAATTAAATAATTCAAAAGGAAATAAACAAAAATTAACTTGTTTCAAAAATGGGTTTAAGATATGTATCAAGAGTGGAAACTCCTTACACAACTATCTCTCACCAATTTCACCTGATTAATCAAGTTAAAAACATAAAAAAAACACAAAATATTTTTTTAATTTTTTATAGAATTTTTCAATTTTTTGTATTTTTCGAAAAAAAATTTGGACTAAAAATCTAATAAAAATAAACAAGATACTAATCAACTATTCCTTCCTCCAAACCTAAATGAGACATTATCCCCAATGTCTTAAACAATAGAAGAAGAGTTTAGAAGATCATACCTGGTTAACTGAAATTCTACGAAAAAAATTACCGATTAAGATCTATGTCCAATTTACGCTTCTTATCACGATCGCTATATGACCAGTTTAACTTGGAAAGAATGAGGTCGATTTTTGGTTCAAAGACTAACATTTGGTCAATTAATTCATCGGCCTTTGTTGCTGTCAGAAAAATATCTTGTACTCATTTTGTGACGAACTCATATCTTTTGGCTTCCGCAAGAAATACGAACAGAAAATCGGAAAAATGATCAATGTTGAGTAATCCAATGGGCTTCCGATGAATGTTTAATTGCGCCTATGATGCCACTGTGAATATTTCCTCAAACGTTCTGAGCCCACATGGTAAAGCAATAAACGCATCAGCAGTATTGACCATTTTAAGGAGTTGTTCAGACATCCCTGAGACAACGCGTTCATCTCCATTTGTTTTTCCGATTATGTGTTCGTCTGCCAAAGTTTTTGGAATGATTCCCAAAACGTAACTGCCACCCTCCTGAACGGCTTTTGAAATGCTTTCCATCAATCCAAGATAGCCACCGCCATATACTAGGTGCATATTTCATTTTGCTATAACTCTCCCCAATTCCTTTGCAGCCTCAACGAACTCTGGTTTATTACCAGAGTTGGATCCACAGAAAACATAAATTCGCTTGACTTGCTGTTGTGAAGTTGCTTCCATTTTCTCTCTTATTTAGATGTATATCTGGATGTGTCGAATAGAGAAATGTAGAGCTGAATTTATAGAACTTGAAAATGGGTGAGTAATAGTAGCACTAGTACCTGCCAAATGACAATTATTAGATGAACGTTAAAATAAATCGTGAAAAGTCAAAAGTTTAGATCTTATCGGTGAAATTAAAGGAAATAAAAACAGAAAAGCAAATCAAAGCAATTATTAAGGCAACAGAATTGTGTACGTAATACGCCACTAGCTTAGTATAAATTCATAAATGATGCGTCTCAAGAATTCATTCTTTACTCAGCTCTCACTAATGACTTAAATCTCATCTTTGTGATTGTTAAACACCATTCCTCCTTAAATGCTCCGTTTGTGCCTTTCTCTACAAAACTAAAGCCTTTCTCTACAAAACTAACACACAAAATTTAAAACTCTACAACATGTATACACAAAATATGAAAACAAAAATTATAATAAATTGCATGGGTTGCCTCCCTGCTAGCGCTAAATTTTTCATTTTCAGTCAGACGTGACTGAAATCTATCTGTCAATGAGGTTTCAACGCGTTTTAGATGTCCGATTAAAGAAATTCCCATGTGCGTTGCTTTTGAAGGGTCTCTTCCAACGGTAAGGTAGCAAAAAGAATTTTATCTCATTCAGTGCTTGTGCCACCTTCTTAAACTTTGTCGCTCCAGTGGTTCCTGAAAAGAAAGAAAGAAAATCAGGAGGTCTCGTATGGTGCTTGACTTTGAATAGAAGTTCCATTCGGTCAAACTTCTGGGCGATATCTCTGATCTGTACTCCCCAAAACAGTGATGTTTCACCTGAATTCACTAGATCTTCAATAAGGTCGGACATTTGCTCCTCCATTTGCTCTGATTCTTGCTCCATATTTTCTTCACATATATATTTTAGGATTTTCGCATTTAATTCTTTATCTGTCATCTGTGAAATGCATGTTCCATAAGTGTCAATCTAAGGATGTAAATATATGTCTGATTTTAGGTCTTCATCCTCTGATCTAAGTGAAATGATTGGCTCAGGTAGATCTTCTTCAAACATTTGTGCAATGGATGCTCCAAGATCTTCATTTTGAAGATGGAAAGTTTGATCCTCCCATGTTGGTGCGGTTGGTACTAACAGCTCAGTTTCATCTTCGTCGAGTCTGAATAATAAAAATCAAATTGAGATTTTGCTGGTTTGGGCTTCTAAACTGATACCTCTGGTTGTTGATAATGCTCAGTCTCCTCATTTGTTAAAATGTCATTGTGAAATGATTGGTACTCGAAGGCTTCGTCAGTTTTATCTGAAAATGCTTCTTGAGGTATGTAGCTATGGTTTTCTGTTAATTGTCTCATTTGATCTGTCAGTCTCTGAATGGATGTTGATTGTCTCTGGATACTTTCAAAATAATTTCGGACTAATTTAAGCATTGTATCCAACTTGTCATCTTGTTTATTGAACCAATCCTTGAGAATGTCAATCATATGATCTTCCTCTGATGGTTCTGGTTCTTGATGAAGATCAAAGGTGGATGTTGGATAAGATGGACAGTGTGGTTCTGTGAAATATGTTGGGTCTTTGTACTCTGAATGATTCTGATAATTCTGCCATTCTGAGATGTATATGAATTGATCGCTCGAGTGGTTACCATCGCATATCATACATCTCTTCATTTCGTTCTGTTGAGCAAATGTAGTATTGCTTGGTTCTGACATCCCATGATAATTGTTGGGCTGGACAACAGGTCTCAGAAAATCGGACTGTTGCTCCCTAATTTGGGTTGTATCTTCTTCTAGTAAAGCTCATAATCTTTCAATTTCCCAATAAAGATCCATGACAACCACCTGAAAAATAAAAGAAAGAAATAAAAATTATAAATAAAATTAAAGAAAATTAAATACAAGTAAATTAGATAACTTCAAAATTAATAACTCAAGAAAAATAAGTCCCCGACAACGGCGCCAAAAACTTGACTGGTGCGTAATCACATGAGTATAACGCAAGCACACGTATCGTTCAAGTAGTATAAAAATATCGATCACACGATGACTTAATTCCTATTGTTGTTATTAATTGTTGATACTATTTATTTACAGGTATCTAATTATAGGGACAATTGAATGATTGCTTTTAGTTGGTTGAATGTGGATTTTCTTAAATAAAATAAACAAAAGAAAATACTAAGAAAAATAAATGATTCCCTTATTATTCTAATGATGAATTGATTCCCTTATACAAGTATAATAAATCAGTTTGCTAACTTGGAACACGAAGATATGCAAAATCCTATTCCGATGGTCAGATGCAAATACCCAAAATAACTCAATTAATCATATTCCTATGTTAATCAAGTTACCTGAATTCATTAAGTTGAAGTTCCAATTATGGCTACCCCCGCCCGATAGGTATATTCCTATCATGTAAGGAAATCTATTAAAGGGTTATCTATCCTCATAGAAGATTGTGAGCTATTGAATCTAAGGCTGAAACCTAAAATCTCTTTTCCAAATTCATTTTAAGTTTACCACATCAATGTAACGACCGGTAGTAATTACTACTACCTGTGACGATATTATTTCTTAGGGACATAGGAACGTAAAATAAATCATGTTGGGATCCAAATATAATTATGAGAAGACTTTGGGAATGACCGGTAAATTTCTCGAAGTCCCGAGAAGAAACTGTACCATATGCCCTTTTGTACTATATATAGTATTTTGGGCATAACTTTTTCATACGAACTCGGATTTTTATGAATTTTATATTGTCGGAAATCTTAGACCAATACGTACAACTTCCGAGTTATATATTTTTCTAAAATCGGACAATAACTGGGTCAAATATGCAAGTCAAATTCTGGATGAATTGTGATTTCGGGCCTAAATGGAAATTTCTCAAACATTCTACAATTTTCTACACCTTTCTTCAATTTGTAAAATATCCAATGGGTCCACTATATAAAGGTGTCACTATTTGCTACTCCAAAAGAGGAAAAAACGAAATTGGGAGAAAGAGAATAGAAGGAAGCCGAAAGAAAAAGGGAGGGAAAGAAGAAAGAAGAAGAAGAAGAAGAAGAAGAAGAAAGGAAAAAAGAAGAAGAAGGAAGATAGAAGAAGGAGAGGAAAATGAGTTTTCCTATTCTTGAAGCATAATGGAAGGAGAGAAAATCAAGAGGAAAAAGGTAAGAAATTTAAGACCCATTTTTGAAGTTTTAAGGTTTTGATAAAATGACACCCATTTTGTGTTGATAATTTGATTTTGATGATGATAGTGTGTTTGTTAAGAATTAAAACAATGGAAAGTTAAAGAATTTTCTACTTATGTTGGTTTTGGAAGAATGTATATAATAGATTAAAGAATTAATTTGATGATAAATTGATGGTTTAGATGATGGAAATTAAGTTTAAGATGATGTTTTGTATAATGGTTTATGGTTTAGAAGTGTTGGAATGAGGTAAAGATGGAAGGTTTGGATTTGGGCTTGAGTTGAAGGAGAAAATCAGTAACCTGGTTTTCCAGGTCGCGTCGCCACGCGCAACAGAAAAAAGACAGAGACGATTCTGCTTCGCGGCCGTCGCGACGGGCCAAGTCCCGCGTCGCGACGCGAGAACGAAAACATGGCTGAACAATTTTACATCCTCTAAACTCTACTCTGTCGCATTCAAGGCCACCCTTGGAGTCTCGTATTAGCCCATATACATATCCTATACTAAGATATGATTATTATAAGCCTTGGTTGCATGACAATGAATCTTTAAAAGTATCAAAGTGATTTGACTACAATGATTCTAACCAAGTTCCGACCATAGGTTATCCGCAGGAATCACAGATTCTTTCGATCGAGGAATTCGGTGCCAGTTAAGTTTAGAAACTGTGAGTGCACACTTTTTCTTTCATCTGATTTTTATTTCACATTTTCATACAGACTTATATTTTTACGCTTTAGAAGTTCGAAACTTTTCTTTCTGTTACTATGATATTTAATTATACTGTGAGAAAGAAAATGCTTTTCAAGAAATAGTGTTACAGTTTTATGATTTACAGTATAGTTTTCATATTTTCCGGGGCATGAGGTAAAAACTCACCCCATTATGTAACTTGAGACACAGTTGGAATTGACGGATTCAAAGAGCATGTGCACATGTTGAGGACCGAGGGGACGCTCTCAGATCCTCCAGACGGGCTAGGGGGACGGCGAAACGTAACGCCCCTAGACCCCAGTTTGAGCTTGGGTGGTAGCATAGATCCGCACCCCCAGTTCCAGTTTGTGGCTTGGGGGACGGCGATACGTAACGCCCCAAGACCACCAGTTTCTGAGACAGTAGTGGCATGCTTTGGGGGACGGCGATACGTAACGCCTCAAAGTCATGGATTTGCATTACTGGCTCCAGTTAGGCGTATTGGGGGACGGCGATACGTAACGCCCTCATACGTCCATGTTTTTAGACAGAGATACAGATTTCAGAAAGGTTTTCAGTTTTCTGAATTCAGATTTCAGATTTCAGAGCTTCAGCACACACATTTCAAAATCCAGAGTTTCAAAGATAAATTTCAGAAAGATGAAGTTTTCAGATACAGAGTTTCTATAAAAGATATTTCTAAAATATGATTTTGAAGTTTAAAGACTTTTGCCTCAGTTTTCAATTTTTGCCCACTCACTTAGATCGTATGACGATCTAACCCCCATCAAGCATTTATGTTTTGCAGGATTTCTGGAGGACGAGCTCGGGAGGATGGATACTGATGTAGTCACCAGGGTTGGAGTCCACTAGTTTAGAGTCAAAAGTATTATAGTCCGGTCAGAGCTCCATATATGCATTAGTGATGTGATAGTCATTACAAGTAATCCTTAAAGTATTGTAAAAGAAGTATTCTAGAGTATGCATTAATAAAAGTATTTTATGTTGTTTGAGTTATGGTCAATATGCATGACATTGCATTAGAATAGTTTATGATACAGTCAGATAGTCAGAGGCTTATGGGGTTAGCACAGCTATCCATTGCCGGTAACATCTCCCAGATCGGGGATGTTACAATCAATTTTATTGGTAATCAGACAACAATAAGCATTAAGCTTAAGACTCAATAAACAAACTAAAGAATTACCTATAAAAAAAGAAAATCAATTATTAATTGTGTTGATATTGTGTTTCATCATTTCCCTATGATAAAAATAAAACACTGGGGGTTGGGGGATCCACATTTACTATTTCTAATTTAGAAATCTCTCTTACTATAATATAGAATTTATCAGTGATATTACCAACCAGCCATATAGGCGGTATCATCATTAAGTCAGATTTTAATTAAGTCAAACCAGTCATAAAGGCGGTATCATTATTTGTCCATAAACCAGCCATATAGGCGATAATCATATCTCACCTAAAGACCAGCCATATAGGCGGTGTCATATTATGTCAAATAAATAAAATCAGCCATTAAGGCGGTAAACCTTTTAGTTTGAATTATAATCTCCATATTATAATTAAGTGAGATTAATCTAAATTAAAATAATAAAAGCTTCACCTTTCCCCCGGCCGAAATCTAACTACTAAACATAAAAGAAAAAGAGAAGAAAAAGAAAATACTACTATTATTGAAAATAAAAATGCATAATTAAATTACTAAAAATAAACACACAAGATGCAATCCTTAAATTCCTTACAAAAACTTAAGGAAATCATGATAATTACAAATGAAATGGCTTGGTATTTATAGGAAAATCTAAAGGCTTCCACCAATTTCTTCACCGATTGCTCCACCAATTGCTCCACCAGACATGGCACCAAACATGGCATCAAACATGGCACCAAACATGCAAGCATGTTTGGTGGAATTTTGACAATTTTTATTTTTTATTTTATTAATTTTATTTTATATTTTGAAAATGAATATAGTAATTACTCAAAATAGACTAGATTATTCATCAATTTCGGCCTTCCAAACTTCAGAATTCAAAAATATTTAAATCTTCAAAATTGTAGATCGTTGTGTCTTCTTTAATCTGCATCTTGAATCACCTCAATCAGATATCAGATGAAAATGTTATGACCAAAATATAAAACTTGCGCAAAGTTGGAATTTAGAACTGCACTTCGTGATGCGTATAGTAAATTTTCGTTTTTGACCTTTTTTCCTCCGGATTTTATCATTTTAGCCCTGAGTTGATTCCATTAAGTCCCAATATTATTTTTATCTGCAAAATAAATAAAAATACATCAAAATATTCATAAAACTCGAGAAAATATACAAAATATTAGGTTAAATGAGTGAGAAATAATGATATAATTACCACTCATCAAGCAGAAACCAGTTTTAGTTTTAAGATCTCAAAAGCTTCCTGGCATTCTTTGGTGAAGTTGAAAGGCACATCCTTCTCCAGAAGATTGCAAAGAGGTTTTGCAATTTTGGAAAAATCTTTGATAAATCTCTTGTAAAAACCTGCATGTCCAAGAAAGCTCTGAATCCCTTTGACTGATGTTGGTGGAGGTAGTTTTTCAATTGTCTCAATCTTTGCTTTGTCTACCTCAATCCCCTTTTGTGAGATTCGATGTCCAAAAATGATGTTTTCCTCACCATGATGTGGCATTTTTCCCAATTGAGTACCAGGTTTGTGTCTTCACACCTTTGTAATACCTATTCTAGATTTTGCAAGCAATGATAAAAAAAGTCTCCAAACACAGAGAAGTCATCTATGAAAATGTCCATACTCTTCTCAAACATTTCTGAGAAAATGGCCATCATGAAACGCTGAAATATGGCAGGGGCATTACATAATCCAAATGGCATCCTGCGGAAAGCAAAAGTACCATACGGACATGTAAAAATGGTTTTCTTCTGATCTTCTAGGGCGATAACAATCTGATTTATCCTGAGTATCTGTCCAGAAAATAATAGAACTCATGTCCCGCCAATCTATCCAGCAATTTGATCAATGAATGGCAGCGGAAAATGGTCTTTCTTCGTGGCTTTGTTCAGCTTCCGGTAGT
Source organism: Zanthoxylum bungeanum (assembly GCA_019454045.1). Lineage (NCBI taxonomy): Eukaryota > Viridiplantae > Streptophyta > Magnoliopsida > Sapindales > Rutaceae > Zanthoxylum > Zanthoxylum bungeanum. The sequence continues at coordinate 39,949 of SKCR01027296.1, read as the reverse complement.
TCATGCATACTCTTCATCTAGTCACCGTTCTTGTAGGAATCAGCTCGTTTTTTTTCATTTGTGACTACAGTGATTCCTCCTTTCTTTGGTACACACTGCATAAGACTCACCCAAGTACTGTCTGAGATGGGGTAAATGATGCTAGCATCCAACCATTTGATAATTTCTTTCTTCAGGACTTCCTTCATATTTGGATTGAGTCTCCATTGGTGCTCCATTGTGGGTTTGTATTCATCATTGATCGGAATTTTATGCATGAAAAATGATGGACTAATGCCACGAATGTCTACTATAGTCCAGCTAATGGCTCTCTTGTGCTCTTGTAGCACTCTTAGCAACTTTTCTTCCTGCTCCAACGTTAGCGAAGAAGAAATAATTACAGGTAATTCAGAAGAGTTTCCAAGAAATACATACCTGAGATGGCTCGGAAGTAACTTCAACTCCAACTGCGGTGGTTCTTTAATTGAGGGCTTTATTCGATCTTTCTTCGGGAGTTCTAGGCTTTCGATTGGTGGTTCTGATTTGAAGTGGAATGGCTTGTCCAGATAGCTGATACATTCCAGAATTTCAGCATCTATCTTGCTATCAATCATATTGGTGATGCAAGCTTCAAGTTTGTCCGTGGGAACTGTATCAGTATCCTAAATGATATTATCAACAACATCAATTCTGAAAAATTCTTCCTCATTTTCATCACTAGGGAATTTCATGGCTTTGAAAGCATTGAAAGTAACTTCTTGGTCCTGAACTTTCATGGTTAGTTCTCCTTTTTGTACGTCAATCACAGTTCGACTGTAGCCAAGAATGATCTCCCAAGGATGATAGGCACATCTTTGTCTTCTTCCATATCAAGGATGATGAAATTTGTTGGGAGAATGAGTTTTTCAAGACCAACACATCTTCAACCACACCTCTCGGAAATGCGAGCGTTCTATCAGCAAGTTGCAAAGAGACTGAGGTAGGCATTTTCTTCTCCAATTTGTAATTTCCTGTAAATAGAAAAATGCATTAAATTAACACTTGCACCTAAATCACATAAAGCCTTACCAATATAATGTTCTCCAATGGTGCATGGGAAAATGAAACTGCCATGATCTTTCAATTTTGGGGGAAGTTTCCTCTGAATGATGGCGCTGCATTCTTCCATTAATGCTACTGTCTCATAATCTCCCAATCTCCATTTTCGTGAGAAAATGTCTTTCATGAATTTGACATAGCTGGGCATTTCTTCCAAAGCTTCTGCAAATGGAATGTTGATGTGCAGTTTTTTGAACACCTCCAAGAATCGAGAAATTGTTTGTCCAATTTATTTTTCTGAAGACGCTGAGGAAAATGTGGAGGTGGAGTGATTTGATCTTTTTCTTTTTCCTTTGCTTCTTTTTCCTTTTCATTTTTTTTCCTCTGCTTTCTTTTCCACCATCTGTGGAACTACATCTTTTGGAACTTCTTCAATTGTTGCCTTGATTCCAACATCTTTGTTGAATTCAGTACCACTTTTCAAGGTTATGGCTTGACATTACTCATTCCTTCGGTTTCTTGGATTTGGCCCTGTGTTGCTGGGAAGATTTCCTAGCGGTCTGTAACTCTAAGCATTTGCTAGTTGTTCAATCTGATTTTCCAGTGCTTTGATGGAAGCTGATTGGCTCTGAAAGATAACATCATATTTTTTTAACTGAGCCAGCACTTCTGCTATTCCTGGTTCACTTGCCTGCTCATGACCTTTGTTCTGTTGCTGTTGGAATTCGGGTGGTGGATAGTTCTTTGGCGACCCTGAATTATTGCTCCATGAGAAATTGGGATGATTCCTCCACCTTGGGTTATAGGTGTTGGAATATGGACTGTTCATCTGTCTGTTGAAATTATTAACATAGTTCACTGACTCTTCAAGTTGGTTTGACTCTGATCCTCCTCCATATAGTGAACTTGTGGATCCAATATTGCTTTGCATGCCGAGAGTCTACATGAATTCGTATATCTGATCCAGCTTGGCGTTGACTACTGTATTGGCTACAACTTCATAAATTCCAGTAATTCTTTGGATCATGCTCCTTTTGTTGGCCATAAGGAATTATTGTTGGCCATTTCTTCGATTAGGTCTCAGGCTTGATCTTCTCCTTTTGCCATCAAAACTCCTTCAGTAGCAGCATCAATTGTGGTTCTCATCAATCCAGAAATTCCATTATAGAAAGTTTGGACTTGAAGCCATTTTGGAATCTCATGGTGAGGACATATTTTGGTGCAAATCTTTGTACATTTCCCAAGCTTCGTAAAGGGATTCTGAATCTTGTTGCACAAATGATGTGATGTCATTCCTCAGTTTTGCAAGGAATTTGGTGGCTAGAGTGTTCCAAGTTGTGATTGAACCTGCTGGCAGTGAATGTAATCAAGCTTTAGCTCTATCCTTCAAGGAATATGGGAAAACTCACAGTCTCATTGCTTCTTTTGATGCTCGGTTGCAATTGAAAGTTCCGTAAACTTCCAGGAAGTTGCTGATGTGGGCATTAGGATCTTCAGTTGCATTACCTCCAAACTGAACTGACTGTTGTATCATATGAATGCAAGTTTTGATGTCACATGCATTTGCAGGTAAGGGAGGAAGTAAAATACAGGAAATGAGGCCATCAACCACAGGAATGGTTCTGTCTCGAATGGGAATTGGTGGTGCAACCTCTAAAGGTTCAGGTTCCATGTTGATGATTGCTTCTTGGCCTTCTCTTCTTTCCATTCTCAACTGTCTGATAGTTCTTTCAATTTCTGGGTTAAGTGGTCAGAGTTCAAAGCTTCTTGTTCGTCTCATGTAGTGTCTGAGAATCTGGAACACAAGAAAACAAAAATAGTAAAAAGAAATTAGATACAAGTAAATATATCTAACCTCAAAACTAATAGTGAAAGATAAATAAGTCCCCGACAACGCTGCCAAAAACTTGACCGGCGTAATCACACGGGTATAACGCAAGTGCACGTATCGTTCAAGTAGTATAAAAAGTATCGATCCCACGAGGACTTAATACCTAAGCTATTAATTTATGAAGTCAAATTTTTACGAATATCTAATAGATTTATTGATTGATTGGGTGATTTTTAAACTTAAAATAAATAAATAAAAATGACGCGAAAAGAAGTTGAGGAAAATTCAAATTTATAAAATTATCCAGGATTGTGAATCCTTCCAATATCTTTTAAAAAGATGAAGTGGTTTATTTTATGTTTGTGTAATATATTGGTTTACTAACCTGAAATATGAAATTATGCAAAAATCTCTGTCGATGGTCAGCTGCACATACCCAGTGTAATCCAATTAAACCATATGTCTTTGTTAACAAATTACCTGGATTCATTAAGATTAAGTTCCAATTGTGGTTACCCCCGCTCGACAGGTATATGTCTATCATGTAAGAAAATCTATTAAAGGGTTATCTATCCTCAAGGAAGATCGTGGGCTATTAAGTCTAAGGCTGAAACCTAAAATTCCTTTGTCAAGTTTATTTTAAGTTTACCAGATCAATCTTATTAGTGGCCAGTTAGCAAGATGCATTAAGCTTAAGACATAATAAGTAAACCTTTATATTACCCAAACTATAAAATAACCCCTTATAACCCAGTGATATTGGAATTCATCACAACCCTAATAACAAACTTAGTTACGACACATATCTAAGGCTAATAAAAGCTTAAATAAAATAAAAGACATAAAGTAAATGCCGAAAATTAAATAAAGTAAATTCTAGTAATTAAAAGTATAATAAAAGGAAATGCTGGGGGTTAGAGGATCCACTTTTAATATTTCAAAATTAGAAATCTCTCTTATTCTCAATGTTTACCAATTAATTAACCAGACCATAAAGGCAGTAATTTCATTTGTCTCAATTAAATCCAACCGATCATATAGGCGGTAACAAGGTTATTACCTAAACCGACCATATAGGCGGAAACTACGTCTGAAATGAAAAATTGACAATATAGGCGGTAAATAAGGTTGACTCCTAAACCGGCCATATATGTGGTAATTAATTAATCCAAATTTTAATTAAAATAAGGGAGATTAATCTAATTCATTATATTAAAAGTCTCACATTTTCTCCCTAGCAGAATGAGGTTACCTGCTCATGCTGTAAAAGAAAACACATAAAATTTTATTAAATAAATAAAAAGAAAATACATGAAAACTTAAAAAATATACAAGACATTTTCCTTTAGATTTTTAAGGAGAAACTCTTCCAAAGAAAGCATGGAAATTTTACAAAGTTAAGCTTGATATTTATAGGAAAATCTAAAGGCTTCCACCAATAGCTCTACCAAACATGGCACCAAACATGGCATTGGTGGAAGTTTGACAATTTTTACTTTTTAATTTTATTAATTTTATTTTACATTTTGAAAATGACTATAGTAAATACACAAAATACACTAGATTATTCATCAATTTCGGCCTTCCAAACTTCAGAATTCGAAAATATTTAAATCTTCAAAATTGTATATCTTTGTGTCTTCTTTAATCTACAACTTGAATCAGCTCAATCAGATATCAGATGAAAAATTTATGGCCAAAATACGAAACTTGCGTAAAATTGGAATTTCGGACTGCACTTTGTGACCCTTATAGTAAATTTCCGTTTTCGCCATTTTTTGCTCCGATTTTCATCGTTTTAGCCCCGAGTTGATTCCATTAAATACCAATACTTTATTTATCTATAAAACACATAAAACACATCAAAACTTTCATCAAACCCGAGAAATTAAATAAAATATTAGGTAAAAATAGCGGTAAATATTGATATATTTTCCGCTCATCATATATATTATGGATGTATGAAAACATAAATAGCAAATATGGTTTAAGGTATGTGTGATCAGATTAAAATGAGGTTTTAATAAATTGCATGTTTGTAAAATGGACAAGAATTAAGTAGTAATACAAACTCTGTAAATCGTTGCGTGGTCACATAGACACCTTAGGTTAATATATAAACAAGATTCAAACTTTGCGTGTATTTGACGCTTAAGGAATGAGCATAATTACTAACTGAGTCTTATGACTCACTACCCAACAGTGTTTGAGTTTTGTAGGTTGGTGACCTGATCAGTCGATCAAAGACGTTAGAGCTTGAGAAGTCAGATAGCAGAGTTGCAATTAGCCAGTCACCAGATCTTGGGTGTATAAGAGTCAAATTGTTCTAAGTTTAGTCGTAAAGAATTGAGTTGTATAAGTTCAATTGTAAAAATTTTTGTTCATATGCATTTTCGGGCATGGAGCCCTAATTATAGTATGTCATGAGTTCATCATTTATTCATTTCATTACTTAGTAGGGCCCAATAGGTTGTATTTTATTACAAAGTTAGGGATGGGGGAATAACTAAAAAATAGGCATTGGGCTAAATTTCTACAAGCCCCGAGCATTTCCAAGACCGTGAGCCAGTATCTATTAAAGATTGTAATAAGACCCGGACCCCGCTCGACTTTGCATGAACCCGGACGAGTCGGGTCTGAGTAGACCCAGAACTCGGGATCACGTGGGTTCGGACCGGGTAAACCTAGGACCCGGGATCACGCGGGTCCGAACCGGGTAGACCCGGGTCCCAAAAAATAAAAATTTTAAAAAAGTTAAATATAATAAAATAGATTATAATAAAAAAAAATATTATACACATATATATAAAATAAAATAATATAATAAAAAATTAAAAGAATTGAAATAAAATTGATAAAATATAAATATAAATATAAAATAATACAATTAAAAATTTAAAAAATTTAAAAAATAATAACCTGGGTAACCGGACCCGGACCGCGTCTACAATTAAAATTTTTTCTATTGTAATGATTTCTCATAGACAGTGCTAACTGTTGATGGTTGTTCTTTGTTCAAGGGGTAGCTCAGTAACCTCGAATAAACCTCCCTCAAGTAATGAATTTATTTGGTTAGTTAGAAACCAAAACAAACTTAGTAGGCAAATAGAAAAACACAGAGAAAGGATAGAGGATTTAACGTGGTTCAATTGAATGAATCCAATTTACGTCCACGGACACAAAGAAATAAAATAAAGTTTTATTACCTCCTTGGGTCTGACCAACCTCTCTTTTTACTTCATCTCACTTTGAACTTTCTTCTCTCTATTACAAGTACAAGTATGCTTAAATTAAAATTGACCAGCCTCTTACAATGAGTATTCAACCCCCATTTTATACCATGCTAAATTCCACTATTTCATCAGCTCCTGACATCAGCCACATGAACGAGCCTTTATCGCATAGCCCTGCCATCTGACACCTCACTATTTAAGGGTGCTTTTGGTAACTGTTACACGTTAAACCGTGTGCCAGCCTACAACCCATTAATTTTCTCTTCTATTAGGTAACTAGCACACGTTATGCCATGTCCCAATCTATACCCCATTAATTTGCTCCTCTATTTGTTAACTGCCACACATTACTCTATGCGCCAGCCTGATGAGTGGTAATTATATCACTATTTTCCACTCATTTAACTTAATATTTTGTATAGTTTCTCGGGTTTGACGAACTTTTTGATGTGTTTTAGTGTATTTTACAGATAAAATAAAATAGAGACTTAATGGAACCATTTAGGACGAAATGTGGGTCAAATAAGGGTAAAAAATGGACTTGAAACTTTTAACCATTAACTTAAAATTTTTAACATTAATAATAAATTTTATTTTATTATTATTTTTAAATATTAGATATTTTTTATAAATTATTTTTAATATAAAGGGACAAAACCGGTTGCAAAAAAATTGGCTGTGCCCCCTTTTTTAATTATTTGGCTGGTAATTGGCAACCAAACATTTGTTATACATTTATTAATATTTTATCAATTGAATGTATGCAATACAGATCAGTATTGTTGTGATCCCCGCGTGGTATCAACAAAATTCTTGTCATTATAAAAATACATGGGAATGTAACTAAATTAAAAAATTGTCATTATAGGCTTCATTAAATAATATTAATTTTACATTGTTTAAAATTAACGCAAAGTACAAAACATTCATAGCTAACATAAAACATAAATAAAATCCCATAACGCATCATATTTTTGGCCAGCAAATTAAAATTAATGAAGAAGAGCAAGATTTACGGAGGAAAGTCGAATCTTTCTTAATTACATCCTATCATATATTTACATAAGAGAGCAGACACCTAAAAGAAAGTATTCAAAGAAAATCCCTAGCTACAGTTATTTTGAACAAGAACAAATCTCTATAATTATGACACAATAAGGAAATAATCATATATTACTCTGAATGGACATTTGATAATTAAATAAGTTTAAATGCGATACCATCTCATGAGAAAATTACTATAATTATTTATTTTCCAAAGCAATTATAGGGTTTTTCTTTGATTATTTTTTTCATCGGTTGCCTACTATTCTATATAAAAATAGGGTACGGTGTAATTGAAAAAATTAACATACTAACTTTCATCCGCAGAAATTTATTTTTTCATACGAAAGGCAGACATCATGGTTTGCAAGAGTCTTTCAAAAATAAAAAACAAAAATTGCAAGCGTCTCTCAAAAATAAAAAACAAAAACAATCCGAATAAGGTAGTTGAATTTTTAAGTAATATATAGTTTTGAATTTTCTATTACATGATAAAGTGAAGTTGTGTTCTTGTTTTTATTAGGTCGAGCGGCAATGGATTCAGATCAGATGTCCAAAAAACAAACGTACCGGCATTGGATTTGAGAAATTGAGGGTGAAATTGCATAATAAATTCCCAGGTGTGTGTATGTATGTATGTATGTATGTATGTATGTATGTATGTATGTTTTCTTTTGTTCTACAGCTCATAAATCTTATATATGGATATATGTGTGTATATATATATATATATGTGTGTGAAAGTATGTGTGTGTATATATGTATGTGTTTGTGCATATATATATATATATATATGCATGTATATTTTCTTTTGTTCTACAGCTCATAAATCTTTTTGATTATGTGATGAACAGGTGTGATATCAGTAAAAAAGGAAAAGGGAAAAGGGATAATGATAAAAGCATCTATTTATGTATACTCGCTTCCAGTTTTTAATTTTGTAAAGGAAGAGGCCGGGGGGTATGACCCTAGGGTACAATATTATTAATATTAAACAGTAGCTGATAAAATTATAGCAGGTCCTAATAAAGATATATCTTTTTTCCCTTCAATAATTTCAGTTCATAGTGATATGACCAATAACATTTGAACATTAGAATGATATATTTGTTGGGTTTATTGTGATAGCAAATTCCTTATGAAAATCAAGTTTAATTGAATTTTAATTAGTTTTGAATATCTGAAAGATTTTTTCTTCATAAATATAAATAATTGAGAAATCCTTCACCATAAATACAAATAGTTCCTAATATAAATATATTATTATTTCCCTTCGATATTTGGAATTAAACATGAGAAGCAAAGTATAAAACTTTCATAGCTAACATAAAATATAAATAAAATCCCATACCGCATCATATTTTTGAATAAAAAGTCCAATTACATCAAAGAAAAACCGGCAATAATATACACACCTTAAGGATCAGCCAATTTAGCCTGCAAATTAAACAATAATATTAATATTTTGTTTTCATCATTTACCAGCACACACAACTTAAACAACTTGATAAATGTAGCACAACCTCTATACCCTTATATTTTATGATGTATGAAAGCAGCAAAATTCACATCGGATTGTTATCAATGATCTTAAATACTTATAAAATCGCCAAGATAAACCTTGTTACTTTGAACTTTCTTCTGTCTATTACAAGTGCAAGTATGCTTTGAATAAAATTGACCAACCTCTTACATTGAGTATTCAACCCCTTTTTATACCAAGCCAAATTCCAATATTTTCATCAGCTTCATTATCTTATAGCCCTGCCATCTGAAACCTCACTATTTCATGCCATTTTTGGTAACTATTACATGTTAAACCACGTGCTAGTCTACACCTCATTAATTCGCTCCTCTATTTGGCAATTGCCACACATTGTGCCATGTGCCAATCTATGCCCCATTAATTCGCTCCTCTATCTGGTAATTGCCACACGTTTCTCCATATGTCAGCATATATCCCAAATGTCCTTATGCAGTCGTGTGGATCAAAGAATTAGCTGGTAGCCTGCTTCTATCACGTTAAACCCTTTGCGAGGTGCAAGTTCCCATATAAGGCTTATATCTTTTGTACTTGATCAAAACGCTATCACCCCAATCTGCCTTATCGAGTCGGCAAACCGAAACAACTGGTGCCCCAAATCGATTGATCAACTAGGACGGGTTGGTATTGAGACCTTCACTTCCCTAACTTTCTTTAAACGTCTTCCAACCTCGAGTTGGGTATCAAATGTAAGCTAACCCTGACCTCTTTGCTTAACTAGACGCCTCTGTATCTTGGGCTTGAGCCCCTGAGTTTGGGAAATATGAACCCCTCTATTACCTTTCTTCGTGTTTTAGGAATCCTCTGGCCCCAAATCATTATCAACATTTGTCCCTTAATTCTTGGTATCAACGAGTTGGTGAGTTAATGTCGGGAACTATAATACTGGGATGGATGCATCCTAGTCTTCGGGTCAGACCCTCATCACGAAGAAAATTGCGCCCTCCTCAGGCCTGAGCCTCTCCGACTTCCAAATCCCATCACTCTTAGGTCACGAATGCATTTGCATCGCCATGGGGTTCTGGTTCTATTTTTGTGCCACGATTACCTCATTAAATGCTACCCTCGATTTTCTAATCCGTCATTTGGAAGCCGTTAAATTATCATTACTTTCATTAAATGTCCATCATATCATTCTAAGATTTTATTAGATTTGCCTCCCCGAGATGCCACGCGTCGTGCCATTTTTATTTTCGCGCCAAAAACTTGTCTAACTTGATAATTGGAGGCTAACCGAACAGTCGCTCCAATCCTATCCCTCCATTTGAAATTCAACTGGTGTGACCTCCCTACAATGGCACTGATCTTATCCATTCGTCCCAATCCAATGATCTGAACCAGCCCTAACTGCCTATATAAAGGGTGTATGCCATTTCTTTCTTTTAGCAACTTCACTTTCTCCAAAGACAACCAAAGCTTCTCTCTTGTTTTGCAACTTTAGCACTTCGACATCAACATCCTCTCTATCAAACAAGTTTTTCTTTGAACATCCTTCCCTTTTCTTGTGTTTTACTGTGTGCCGCTTTGGATACGTATGTGTGTGCTCTAATTTTATAACGATGGTGATATGGGGTGGGTTTATTCATATGGAAGTGTATGTAGTTTGTAGTTGTATGTGTGGGTATGTATTTCCTGGGTTTTTTGTGTATAAGAAGGAATGTGATTCTTGGGTTTTTATGTGTATCTTTGTGTTTATTCCAGAAGACTTACTATTTTACTATTGTTAAGGCATTTTTGAGCTTTTTAAAACTGTCCAAAACCTCCGGGACTCATGCATCTCGACCTTAAGCACCAAGCTATGATAGTTGTCAACAAAGTTTTTAAGGGGTTCCTCATCCATTTATTTCATTATCCTCAAAGACCCCACCGTCTTTCTAGGTACGAACGTTTCTTTAAAGTACTATATAAAAGACTTATGTAACTGATCGAAGCTGCTAATGATATATGGTGTGAAGTTCCTAAACCACAGGCTACCAGATCCGCCCAAGGTTAAAGGGAACACCTTGCAGAAGGCCTCTCCAGCCATCCCTTGAATCTGCATCAATATAAAAAATTTCTCTACAAATGACTTGGGGTCTGTGTTGCCTTTATAGACATCCATATAAGGCACAGTGAACCTCCTTGGAAAGTCATTTGCCATAACCTTCTTCGTGAAAGGGGAAACGGTCTCAATATCTTGGTCGCCCCTCATTCCCCCTTATATTTTCCTCCAATTTTTTATCTCTTTTCGGAACCAACTCCTTATCTAGTTATCGAAACTATCATGTTCTCGTCCACGGGTTTCCCCACGTCTCTCACTCCAAGCACAGTGCCTTGCCTTCTATAATAAGGAACTTTGCATCATTCCCCCACATATAATACTATGTCACTTTTTGCGAAGCATGGACTGTTACTAGAAGACTATAAGGTTTGTCTGCCTTCTACTTCTTCCCATAACTTCACTACCTGTAAAGCTCCGGCAACGACTACAGAACTCATCCTATGGGCACTCCTCTTCTCATTCCCACCATCTCTAGCTATTTCGACGACCGTTTTTCCTCTTGCAATCTTGTTTTTTCTTTGACTTAGGCCTGCTTCTGCTCTTTCTACTGTTTTCTTTTTCAATCTCTCCATTTTTTCCATCACTATTTTCATGAAGACCTGAGTTGATTCCCTCTCTTTCCGGGCTTCTTCTCTTTCTTTCTATATGGTTTACTATATTTTTGCCATCCACTCCGTTGTTGGGTCCTTTGAAGATATGTGGTTCTCATCTTCTGTTATTTTTTTTACTGTGTTTATTGCTTTTTGTATTGATTTCCCACAAATGGTGCCAACTGTTGACGGTTGTTCTTCATTTAAGAGATGTTCGATAACCTCGAACAAATCTCCCTCAAGTAATGAATTTGTTTGGTTAGTTGGGAACCAAAACAAACTTAGCAGACAAATAGAAAAACATAAAAAATGACATAGGATTTAACGTGATTCGATGGAAAAGATCCAATCTACATCCACGAGCACAAAAAAAAATAAAATAAAGTTTTACTGCCATCTCGGGTCTGACCAACCTCTCTCTTTACTTCCTCTCACATTAAACTTTCTTCTCTGCATTACAAGTAGAAGTATGCTTAGACTAAAATTGACCAACCCCATACAATGAGTATTCAACCCCCATTTTATACCAAGCTAAATTTCACTGTTTCATCAGCTCATGACGTCGGCCATGTGAACCCGCCATTATCGCATAGCTCTGTCGTCTGACACCTTAATATTTGATGCTGCTTTTGGTAACTGTTACACGTTAAACCGTGTGCCAGCCTGCAACCCATTAATTTCTCTTCTATTTGGTAACTACCACACGTTATGCCATGTGCCAATCTATGCCCCATTAATTTGCTCCTCTATTTGGTAACTGCCACATGTTACTCTATGTGCCAGCATGTATCCCAACTATCCTTATGTAGTGGTGTGGATCAAAAAATTAGCTAGTAGCCTACTCCTGTCACGCTAAACCCTTTGCGAGGTGCAAGTTCCCGTATAGGGCTTACGTCTTCTGCACTATCACTCTGATCTGCCTCATCAGGTCAGAAAATTGAAATTAATAGTGCCCCGAATCGATTGATATACCTGGACTCATCTGTATTAAAACCTTCATTTCCCTTACTTTCTTTGAATGTCTTCTGATGAGCGACCAAAATACATATATTTACCGTCCATCTAGCTTAGTGTTTTGTACGTTATCTCGAGTTGTATGAGCGTATTGATGTGTTTTGGGTTCGTTTTATAGGTAAAAATGATATTGATACTCAATGGAACCAACGGAGGATGATATTGGCCAAATAAATAGAATTTAGGGCAAATTCTGAGCCATAACGCGAGACGCAACGCACGTCGACGGAGAAAACAACTCAGCCTTCAGCACATTGTGACGCGTCACGACGCCCACCTTGGCACATCGTGACGCACGGTGATAACAAAGAATAGTAGTGCAATGCGTGGAAAGCGCGTCATAACACACTGGTTCGCCCCCAGATTCGCCTGGACTCGATTTTTAAATAGGAAACACACCCCGGAAGCCCTATATAAACCACAACTCGTCCCAAAACCTAAAAAGAAGATTCATAACATAAAATCACTACCTCCACATAGAGTTTTGAGGAAGAAATGAAGAACACATCAAGGAGCACAACTCAGGAACGCAACATCAAGGAAGCTAAAGACTGAAAACCTCGAAAGAGTTTTATCTTTCCTTTACTTCTCTAATGTTTTATTTTTCATTGAATAATTCATCTATGTTTCTGAGCATGTGCTTATAAATTGGTTTTCTTATATTTTGTGTGGAGTTTTGATTTGTTTATTGATTTTTATGCATAATGTTATCTTATTGCTTGATCACCAATAGGATTGATGTGGTAATTTAGATGAACTTGACAAAGGAACTCTAGTTTAGCCTTAGAATCAATAGCACACGATCTTAATTTAAGGGATTTCCTTCCAGGATAGAAATATACCTACAGGCGGGTGTAGCCACAATTGGAACTTAAGCTTAATAAATTTAGGGTGATTTAATTAACATAGAAATATAGTTAATCGAATTACCTTAGGTGTTTGCATTGGATCATCGAAAGAGGCTTGTGCATAACGTACAGTTCCAGGTTAACAAACCAATACATTACACAAACATAAGATAATTGATTAATCTTTAGAATAATATTAATGGTGAGTTTACGTACTCGTAATCGGAATGAGATGAAATCGGAATGAAATGGAATTGGAATGAGTTGGAATGGGAATGATAAATCGGAATCAGAATAAGTTGTTTACTTAACTGTAGGAATCGGAATCGGAATCGGAATCGGAATGAAGCAATATTACCATTGATGTGTTTACCTTATCTAGTAATCGGAATGAATTGTTAAAAAGTTACAAAAATACCATTAGTTATAATTATATATTAATTTATTATATATTAATTATTATTAATTTTTGATGTATTAAATTACTCAATGTTAAATTATTCTTTTATTAAAATATTAAATATTATCTTATTATTTTATTATTATTTATTATTTATTATTTATTATTTAAGTATTAATTAATTATTACTTTATTAATTAATTATTAATGTATTAAATTATTAAATATTAAATTATTATTTTATTAAAAAGTTAAATATTATTTTATTATTAATTATTATTTATTTTATTTATTATTTATAAATTAAGTATTAATTAATTATTACTTTATTAATTAATTATTAATGTATTAAATTAAGTAAGTATTAATATATTCTTTTACTAAATTATTATTTTATTAAAATAATAAATATTATTTTTTATTAATTATTGATTAATTATTAATTATTAATACATTCTATTTATTATTTATAAATTAATATTAATTAATTATCTTAGGGATAATATTATAATTTCTCATCAATAATGGGAATGAGAATCTCATTCATATGAGGGTGGTGGGAATGAGATTTTCATTCCCCATTCCCAAATTTATGGACCCCACTCTCATTCTCTTTCTCATTTTTATTCAATTTTAGGAAGTAAACAATCTTAATGGAAATGATTCTCATTCCTTCATTCCTATTACCCTCAAGTAAACACACCATAAGTGGATTCACAAGATGCTTTCTTCTCATTGATTTCCCTTGGAATCACTTTTAATTTAACTAGTTACTTATATATTATTAGATTTAATATTTAGTAGAATAGATGCTCGTGGGATCGATATCTTTTATACTACTTGAGCGATACATGCACTTGTGTAAAGTGTTAAATCGCAATCATCTTCCAATCTCGGGTCAGGTATCAAGTGTAAGCTAACCTCGACCCCATAGCTGAACTAGACGCCTTTGCATCTTTTACATTTTAATTTTTTTAATTGTTTAGTTGTCATTTGGCAATAAAAACAGTTGATCACATCATGTGTGAGTGAGAGATGTTAGAAAATATTTGTTAAGAAATAAAATTTAGAAAATGTTAATGGGGAACATGTGGTACACCAATGCTTGTAATATTTTGGAGGGGTTAGAGGAAGTCAATTAAGTTACAAAATACAGGTGATTATATAGTGATGAATGCATCCAAATACGTTTGATTGCATAGTAATCAATGCTTGCTTCCAAATGCATATGAGTAAATAGGAAGCGATGCATGTGATGGTATAGTAACTAGTTTTCCCTCCTATAAATATAAACATTTGCTTATTGAAATAACCAATCAATTAAGTTTGATTAAAGACATCTATACAAGAAGTAATGTATGCAATTGTGTTGTGAAATATTTATGTTTATTTCAATATGTTTGTGAATAAATTTAGGACTAGTAATACATGTACGGTTAGATCCTAAGTGTTCCATTATGGATTCATTCGATGGAAAAATTGTAACGCCCCGCCAGAGGCATGATGCTGCCGGCAGGAGACAGGCTAATCCTGCCTCCATAAGCCTCTGACTAACTCTTATGCAAGACTCGTAATTATGCAATGCAGTGAAATCTATAAGGCCACTTAAATGATAAATGCAGAAATGATGAACTCAAGACATACATAACTGGGGCTCCATGCCCAAAAATGCGAATAAACAAAAACTTCTATAATATAACTTATACAAACTGAAACTTTCTACAACTATACTTGAACTCCCAAGACCTGGTGACTAGCTGACTGCAACTCTGCTATCCGGCTCCTCAAGCTCTGATAACCAATCTGGTCACCAACCTGTAGAACCTAGACACTGTTGTGGTGTGAGTCATAAGACTCGGAAAGTAACTATGCTCATTCCTTAAGCGTCAAACACACACAAGATTCAATCCGGTTTAAGTATTAACCTGAGGTGGCTATGTGACCATGCAAAGATTTACAGAGTCTTATTACTTAATTCCTATCTATTTTATAAACATGCCATTTTATTAAAAATGTCTTTTATCCTTTTAAACATTAATAATATAAACATCAAGTTCTTACATCCTTATCTACTGTGTCAAGCCCCATAACGTTTTCGATGTAATACTCTGATTTCTCAAACCATGCATTTATTATAATTTTCTTTCTTTCTTTTCTTGAAATATCATCAAATCGGGATCAATAAAAATATTCTTTCTTATGTGAACATACATTACACAATCATCCATCCATGTAAAAAGAAAATCAAACACATATTCTATATCTTATATATGTATAAGCAACATCAATATTAAATTTACATATGTCTATATCCAATCACACATAAACATCACTATTCCAATAATATCTATATCTAACTATAGGCTTACTTATGTATTCTTATAACGAACTTATATCGACCTATACCTCTATTGTCACATTCGGAAGTGACAAATAATCTTATATGCCCTTATGATATTGATAGTCTGAAATCTGTTAAAAACCATTTCGAAAATACATTTAAGGAATCCTTTTTACTGTAAATAAAATTAGTTTCAGAATTCATTATCGTAAAATCATACCGATCATCCAGTATAACTCACTGGACGAAATATAATCGAGCGCCCAACGCCCGAATCGCGCATATAGATCGGACAATGAATGAACTGATCCCCTGCCAATAGAGGTTTGGGTCATACCATTTTTGATGGCTTAGATCCTAACGATCACCCCGGCGGAAACATATGATGAGTCATAAAAACATAAATGCATACACCGATCGTCTGGGCGGAAACATAACAATGATCGATCATCTCAGCGGAAACACACCAAAAATAACATAAAATGATCGTTGAGACGGAAACATAAAAAAATAACATTTCGTATAATATCAAAAAGTAAAGTTGAAATGCATCAAACAAAAATACAATTCCTTTAAAATCAATATTCCCCTAAAAAAACATAATATGTGTAAATCAAAAATAAATCTTTGATGCAAAGTTTTTCAAAATAAATACCGATCGTCCACTGTTCGGTCGTGCGTAAAGACTTGACAGTGTACGGACCATGTCGACGGGATAGTGGGCCAGCCATTTTTCGATAGTCTGAACCCATAACGAGCGCCCCGATGGCCAACCCAGAACGAAACATAACCGATCACCACGGATGGTCAAAAACATAAAACTTCAAACACCGTGGCGGAAATAATTTATTTATCCTTGTATTCAAAATCAAAACTTTGAAAACCAAAAATCAATTTCCAAGCTTTCGAAATATGGTTCAAACAATCCAGATTATCAATATCATAGAACTTCTTATACCTCAAGATATTTTTAACTTCACATTTCTTGTTCTTATTCCTATATATGCTTATATATACAGTTTACTCATTTATTCACTTACTTTATCCTTCACTATATATATATATATATATATATATATATATATATATATATATATATAGACACACACACATATATTCAATGTAGGTTTCAATATTAATACCAAATTGAACTTTAAAACATAACAATACTTATAGCAACTAAATACCCGTTAGCACTTATACATAAGTAAATTGATCCATGTTTTATTAGCTTAATTTTATTAGCCGTGGGTAGTTACATTATCATTCTTTATCATACTTACATTTGCTTTTCTTTATACATCATGTACTTATGCTACTACACTAATACATGCATAAAATTACAAGTTATTGACATATGAATTCTAATCTTTACTTCGCATAATCTCGCAAATGTCAAAAACATAAGTTCGTACTTTATCACTTCCTGTGGCTATTGCAATTTAAATACATTATATATATATATATATTATATATATATATATATATATATATATATATATATATATTGATTATCTTTGCATGCATTTTGGTTCTGATTTACAATATATAACAAGCTCATTTAAACTGCTGCAATCACTAAAATATCAATAACCTAATATAGCAATGACGTACTCCTCCTCTCCTTGATGACAAATTGTTCCAAATTTAGATGTGGCATGATTATATCAAATTGCATAGCAGCATGTACTATTAAAAATATTTTAATCCCTTTTCATTGCTTTCATCATCCTAACCAGTGACACCTCAACTGCTAAACTACACTAAATGCTAGTTATCACGGCATTTGACCATTACAACTCACAATATTCTGCAGTTATCTTCTGTTCATCTATCAAGTTTATAAAACTTCATCCTAGACAACAGGCTTAAGCTTCCTGAAGTGAGACTAATCCATTATGGAAAATAATAAAAGATAGATGGAGCTAAATATATAGATACACACCTAAAAAAGTTCCCCAATTTCTAAGGTTCCAGTAAATTTTCCCCAAATTTCTATTTTAGGGTTCATACCCATTTTTTTTTCCAAACTCCCCAATTCTTCAATCGAATTAATTTCTTTCAATTTCGTAATTAGAACTACATTTGAGTACTCTACTTATGCTTCTATTCATCAAAATTAATTCAAACTTTTTAATTCATTAGTTTGCCTAAACACACTAAAAAATAACAAAACAAACCCAAAGAAATCATCACATAGAGTACTTAATATCACGCATCTATAAACACTGAAAATGACTCTCTGGTTTTATTGCACTCTCCTTCTTCTTCTCTGCTTTCTCACTCCTCTCGGCCTTCTCTGTTTTCCCCCTTCTTCTCTCTTTCTTTTCCCTGTTTCAGCGTGAGTGTGTGTGCACTATTATGTTGGACGTGTGTGTCTCTCTCTTATGCCTAAAGCAACTGTGTGTTTAAAATATGTGTGTATATTCAGCATGTGTGTGTGTTTTTAATATATATATAAAAATAGAAAAATCTAGATTATATATTAATTTGGTGTGTATGTATAAAAACTTATAATTAATTTCATAAAAAGATTTTATTTTACTAAAAAAAAAATAATCTCACGTTCGGACGCGACCCCAAGCGCAAAATAAAATTTACGCAACAATCAAAAATAACTCGGGATGTTATAAAAATATTTTATCGCTTTTTTTTTTGTAAGTAAATTAAAATTAATGAAGCAAAGCAAGATTTACGGACGAAAGTTGAATTTTTCTTAATTACAACTTATCATATATTTACATATGAGAGCATACAACTAGAGGAAATCGATGCTTACTTTAAATTTTTATATACTTATTAATTACAGATCGAATAATCGATCGGTAGTTGTTAACGTCATAAAATAGTTCTAGATTAATCTTTAACGCCTTATTTATTGACTGAATAAATATGGTACGGTGTAATTGAAAAATTAACATACAAACTTTCATCGACAGAAATTTATTTTTTCATACGAAAGGCTAGAGATGGAACCTTTTTGTCGCTGAATTTTGTCTTTAATTTCATTATCCGTTTCAATTTCGTCGTTAAATTTTGAAACAGAATATTCCGTCGCTAAATTCTTTCGCTAAAACTGTAATTTCTTATAGTGGGTTTTTCCTACAGACTCGTAACGGAATATAGTATTTCATAAAATAATTTTAAAAAACACCCATGTTTGATATCATTGGGTTAGATCCACTTCCGATAAGCGGGGCATCGATCCGACTCTAGGGGTTCCACAACTGCCCCAACATTAATGACATATATAACCCCAATTAAAACTTAAACTTAATAAATTAACATTAATTTAATTAAAATAAGAATATAGTTAATTGAATTAGATGAGTATGTTTATTTGACGCTCGGAAGACGCATGTAGATAAATTTATGTTCTAGATTAATAATTGCTTACCATTGACTAGTCAGAGAGAGATTTAATTGAACATTGTGGAGAAGTTGTGATCTTATGACTTATCTTCTCTTATTGTTTTTGTTTAATTATTTAAATTTACTTTTTAAATACTTTAGTTTAGGTTAATTATTTCCACATTCTCATTCGATAGTGAAATCGATAGTCTAAATAAGATTATAGTTGAGAAAATTTAGTAATAGATGAAAATAATAAATTTTCATGATGTCAATAACTTTCTATATTTTTTGTGATATGTATATTTGTGTAAAATTATGTACAAGCGCACAATAAAACAATCTCTATACCCAATAGGAGGGAGGGGTGAATTGGACAATAGTTTAATATTGCGGAATTAAAATTTTTGTCAATTTTACACTATTAAATTAGTAGTTTTGCCAATTAAGCTTATTTATCAATTTATCAATGATAAGCTATGTTAAATAACATGGAAAAATAATATAAAGATTCTATAAATTAAAGAGATATGGTTAGAGAAATTGACACTGGATTTATAGTAGTTCCGCCGATAATACCTACGTCCACTCCTCCAAGCCGTACTTGAAGCTTTCCACAAAGTTGAATCCACAACGTACACCGTGAGTTTTCCATGACTCACTCACAACCAAGAATTTTGTAGGTTTACCTTAAACTTTTACACTAAGAGTTTTCCAATGGCTCACTCTCAAACCCTCACAATGAGTTTTGTTCTTAGGTTTACTCACAACCTTTACATAAATTACCATTTTAAGTATACACATTCAACAAGGGATTTCCAAATCAAATGCTTGAAATATAATAAGCTTTTCTTTTAATAATCATTTGGACACTCATAAAAGATAAGAAGATTAAGATTGTGAGTTGCTAACTCAAGTAATCTAAGTTCACTACAAATGATATGAATGTGTAGTGTGTGATCTTGATTATGAGAGTGTATGATAATGAAGATTTAGTAAAACTTATTGTTTTTGCTTGTTTAAAAATGTATGAAGGTGTTGGAGCTTAGCAAAAATAGATTTGAGGTTCAATATATAATGAAGGCGTAAAATTGCCCATATTTTCTATCTGAGATCGGTATGGCGGTCCTGCAAAACATAACGACTATTACCGTTGAAGATTAAAGCGCAGTACTAGATTACGGACCTGTATGGAGCCAGGTATTTAACAGACCAGTTTTAGAGGCCGCGTAAACTCCAACTTACCGGTATGGAGCAGCCCAGTTACAAAGAGCATTCAAATATAAATCTGCCCAAGGCAGAGTAGGGTCAGTAGTATGCCAATGTGGGGAACCAATATACCGGTCTGAGTTCATAAAATACAGGATTCGAAAGTTGTAAATATTTTGTACATGACCCTATTGCATGTAAATGAATATGCATATGTCCTATGAGGTCAGAGACTTAAATTATCAACCCACTTACAAAGAGAGCCCTAAACTATGACCACACCATAATATTTTCAATAAGCGCTTGAGTTTTCACATTCATTTTGCTCTTCACGACTAATTTGCTTCGAACATTTTTTGTAACGCTCGCGAATACGCCTCGAAGTCTTTTAATATTGCATTATCAAAATCCATCTTGATAATTCATCGCTAACATTGTGTAGAATTTCTATATAATTAGTGATATGAAGATTAGGAGAAAGAATAGGATTTGGTAATACACAGTGACAGACTTGCAACATGTTATGGTTTAGTCTCAACTAAACCAATAAGGGTTGTGAAAAAATTATGCTGTTGACGGGTGATTTTCGTCTCAGGGGCAATAAAAGAATACTGCTTTCAGGTCAATCCTCCTTCAACTGTGAATTTGTTTAGTCATGGGAGACCAAAAGCAACTTTGACAGAAAGGCGAATAAACACAGAGATCAACAAAGAATTTTAACGTGGTTCGGTGGATCGAATCCAATCTACGACCATGAGCACAAAATGGGTGGGATGTTTTACTATTGAAATATGCTCGGCCGACCTGTTTTATGGCCGGTCAATGTAAAAACTGAGTTGTTGTGTTTACGGGATAATTTTATTTCTTTCTTTGTGATCTCATTTTTTGGTAATCAACTAGCTAACCCTTACAAATGTGTTTCCCCTTCATATTTATACTATTAAGAAGACGGTATTGTTCCCCAATCTAGATGATGTCACCCATATGGACTCATTAATAGAATTTCTTCCCCCAATGCCACTTGGCCGAAAATATCTTACTCCTTTTATGACTATGTCCCATCACCTTATCCTGTAAAAATGATATTTCATCATCTTATCCTATAAGAATAAGGTGGTGGAAAATATCCCGCCATCGGATCGGTCTCAAGGAGGTCGGTCACAATGGTCCTCTGAACTGAGAATGTTGTTACCGATCTGACAATGTTCGACCAGCCGTGCTGAAATGGTCGGTCATTGATCACCAAGTGTCCGGCCTTTACTGTTGGCACATGTCATGTCATCTGGTCGACAACACCCTTCAAGCCGAGTCGGTATTAAAGGTCTTGTTCAAAATAAAGTTACCATTTCTACCTTTGCCGTATTGTTCAAGTATCATAGTACTATAAAATACCACCAACATCTGTCGCCTAGTTCTCGATTCCAATGAGTATACGAGTTGGTGTCAGGAACTATAAAAAGAATGGTGTGGTTGATAAACTGGTGGCCGACCTTCCCAGTTGAAACTACAAAAGAGAAAACTCATTGGTCCGAAATCATCTTATCCTCGGTATAATCTCTGTGTTCGGTCTGATCTCTTTCCAACCAAAGCATAATCTCTTTATTACCCATTTGGAAACCATCCTCGAGAAACGCAATCGTCTCATCCTCTTAAATGCTCATCAAATCATTTCTAGGGTTTAATGTGAGTCTGTCACTTGTCAATCATCTATTAGATTCCCGCCAAAAACAATCGAAATCGACCGTTCACCGCCAACCCAAGGGACGCCTAATCCAACCGTTCATTCAATTCTTGCAGATCACTTCTGGTCTTGACATGTGGCGCACATCTGACGCTCTTGTTCAATCCAGCGGCCACAAATTCACCGATCTGACTATAAGAAGGCGAAGCGAACATTTTCCATCTCTTACGAAAACTCGAGTTACCTAAACTGTAAGAAACCTTTTCTCTCCCAACCGTAACCAGTGAAATAAATACGACCAAACCACACAGGGCAACCTTCAATCCTTCAAGAAGAACCAAGTAAGTCTCTGAATAACCTCATTTATTTACGGTTCATGAGTTATGAACCCTGCTGTTTTTCTTTTTTTAGTTTGTTTGTGTTTTTGCTGTATGTGGTGAAGCACGTCTTTATTTTGGGATTTTCGTTGTGCATATGCATTTGGTAGGATGATTGGTAATAGGTTAGGATAATTTCGGGTTGTTTTTTGGTTTGTCTTTGGCTTGATGTAGCTAGAAAAAGACTTTTTGTTTATGGATATTGATATGGTATATAGAGACTGTAGGCTTAGTTCCCTGGAAATTTAGGATAACTGTCCGAGTTCCCGGTAGTTTGAAATTAACCATTGACTGACCTTTTCACCCATTTTGACTGTCAGGAATATCTGACATCGAGTCTTCCTCGGAAAACCTTGCAAAACCTCCATCTGCTCTTGCTGAATAACTTTCCTCAAGCTCGGGGGCACCCAACGTAGAGGACCTTGATACTACCCCCACTCTCTCCGAAATTGAGGAAGACACTTATCATCAAAGAATTACACTGAAGGACCCGGAGCCTGAGAAATTAGACTCATCGACCTTGGACATGGACCGGCCTTCCAAAATAACCGAGGATGACATGGACTTACTCCGCCACCGTTACGTGATTCCCCCAGACATTGCTTTGGAAGTCCCCCGTCCATATGATCGCGCCAGCCAACCTAATGAAGGATCGGTTGCACTTCTCCCCGCTTTCTTCGTATGCGAACTCCGGCTACCCATTCAGCCCTACTTCGCCTGGTTATTGGCCTAGATGGAGATCATCTCTTACCAGCTAAGGCTGAACAACTGGAGAATTCTGGTCGGTCTCTATGTAATTTGGCACCAGGCAGGCCTCGGTGAACCAACTCTTGAAGAAGTGAATAGGCTATATAGGCTGAAGGTCAACCCTAGAACACATCATGGTTGGTACTATCTCTCCGCCTATGCCGAATCATCAAACATCATCCGCAAACTTCCCGACTCTAATAAGAACTTCAAAGACATGCGGTTCTGGGCCACGAGAGATTGGGGCCAGACTTTGAGAACGTTCGAGGAGGAGACAGAAGTCCTTGACATCTTCAAAGCGAGAGGATAGGAATCAGACCCTTAATGTCTTTATTTCTCCTCTTTATGATAAAATGTTAACTCATTGATCATCCTCAGTCTGCTGGAGGGATGTTTCCAAGGTCTCTCATCGAGTTCGGGTGTGGATAAAGCTCGCTCATGGACATGTTGACCATTGGAAAAAAATTGGTTAATGATGCGGCCTTCGTTGAGTCGGGTCTCATTCGGACTGCTCATCCGAAGTCCTCGGGGCAGCTAGGTAGATCCTTACTAACTTTCTAACTGATCCCTTGGTTTGCTTAGCATAATGATGACTTGAATTTACTCGGACTCCGGACTGACCATATTTTTGCCTTGTGTTTTACAAGAATGCCGAAGCGCCTAAAATACCTTGATAAATTGGTCGGTGTAACGAAGAAAACCGTCAAACTGGAGCCAGACCCTCTCAAAAATGGTCAACAAGTGCCGAGGCCCAAAAAATGGTTGAAGAGGTGGCTCCGCCGACTGTTCAAAGTTCGGTTCCCCCTTCAATGGCATCGCCACCAATCACTACCCGACCTGCCAGCCCCTCAAAATCTGCTAGAAAAATGAGAGGTCTGATCAGGGCAGGGGAATTCGAGCTGACTCGGGAGATAGAGGAGGAACAGGCCTTGAGTCGAAGGCAACCAGCTCGAAAATAGAAGAAAACGTCGGAGGGCACTTCCAGAAAATGGAAAGGCGCAGTGATACTTGGTGCGGAAGACCTCAGTCAGGACATTAGGGATGCCACTTCTCACCCGGTACTGGCAATCAACAAACTGGCCGACGCAGTGCCTCCAGCGAAGATTCCAAAGTACGAGGATTCCTCTCCCGAGAATGTAGTTACAGGGATATGCTCCCAGATGACCAAGGTAGCCACGTTTTCCTTATTCCCATTCTGAGTTCATGACTTAATCTGATTTCTGATTTTCTATTTCTTCTCATCATGTAACCTATCTGGCAGCCAAGAATAAAGATCTCATCCTGAGCTTTCTATCTAAGGGTGGTCAAGCCCAGAGGCTTCAGAGCCATCTTGCTGAAATAGAGGCCGAGCTGGCTAATAAAGACGAAATAATAAAAAACCTGGAACTAGCTGCATTCGAGGCTCATTAAACAAATAAATTTCTTAGGGTCACCGCCTCTCTGGAAAGGAAAAATGTTGAGGCTGCCAAGAACGACTTAGAAGCTGCCCAGGTCGATAATAGGATCATGAGGGTTGAAGTATGCAGCATTGAGTCCAAACTGGGGGCTAAAGATGAAGAGTTTGCATGGGTTTGTGAGAAGCTCAAGAAAAAAAAAAGTTGAGTTTGAGGCCGAGAAAGATGCGATCAGACTTGAGGGGGTCGGGACTGCGTTGAGATTATCCTGATGATATTGCCCAACCTAGATATGGGGCCTATCCATGCGGCCATTCACTTCAGCAAAACTTTCACAAGAGGAGTTTCAAAAATGGCTACCCTCTTCCTGAAAAAGTACTGGATCCCGATCCCATTTCATTCGCCCCGGTGCCCCTAGCTCTAAAGAGAACTGTCTTGAGGCTTCTGCTACTGCCCTTCGAAGCTATAATAGTTGAGGCCTCTCAAGCTGTCAATGTGGAAACCATTGCCCCTCCTCCTGAGGCCGAACCTGGCCAACTACCACCCGAGCCTGTAGAAGAAAAATTCATCGCCCTGCACGGGCTGATCCATAGGGGGTAACCCAAACGGGGCCTCATGTAAATTTGAACAAATTACAATTCTTAAGTAATAATTATTATATCTATTCTTGATGCCTGCATGTTTCTATTCCTTTCTTTTGCATTTCATAATTTACTCTGAATGTGTTTTTGCAAATGACCACTCGAGGTCCGACCGTGAGGGGATAACCCAAGCCAAAAATAAGATCATACGATGGGATATAACCCGACCCCAATCTGAGAGAAACACTTAGTTCTGGGGGAATGTTACGTCCCCAGACCGAAGAGGTTGACTCGGTGGGACGTAACATGATCCCGAGCTGAGAGAAACACTTGACTTTGGGGGGATGTTACGTCCTCATATCGAAGAAGCTGACTCGGTAGGACATAACCTGACCCCGAGCCAAATAAACACACGGCCTCAGCGGAACGAATCCAGCCCCGAGCCGATGGTCCAATAAGGCCTCGATGAAATGAATCCAGCCCCGAGCCGAATAACCATGCGACCTTGACGGAACGAATCCAGCCTCGAACAGAATAACCATGCTGCCTCGGCGTAATGAATCTAGCCTCGAGCTGAATAAAAGTCGAAACTTGACACGAGCGTCCCCTTGCCATGAATCGGTGAAAATTAAAACAAAAATAAGGCAAGAAAAAATAGTGGAAGTGACTTTAGCACATACTCCACGAAAAAAGAAAGAAACAACAGCCATAATGGCGCCCATAGGTAGCGTCCTACCTGGTGCCTCCAAAATACAACTATGAATCTTACAATTCAGCATCCCGGTAAACTGGGATACGGATCGGTGAGCGACCGAGACCCTAAGGGCAAAAACCTCCTTATGTTGGGTGGATCTGGAGCCTGCACACGCCACAAAGGCAGAAACCTCCTTATGCCATGCTTCTCATGATTCGATCAGTCAAGTTAAACTCACGGGGAGACACTCCCCGCATTCGCCTCCCCTAAACCGGTTAGGCAGATTGCTTCACTGGGGAACTCCCTCCCCACGGTCGTCATCCTGAGGTGATACTGCCGACTCGGGTAGGCCGATTTCTTCACGGAAGAACTCCCTCCTCGTGGTCACCATCCCGAGGTGATCCATAAAAATGCGAGTGATGGGGTAGTAACGCTCCGACCTCGGGCGTTTGATAATGACACCCGCGATTGGTGTGCCATGAGGGGTTCACACTCTTCTCATATGCACTTCATCCCTTGAAGCGATCAGGATCCACTAAAATGAAAGGAGCCAGGTCGGCACACTTCCACTCGGAGGTTTGATAATGACATCAGTGTTCAGCATGCCACAGGTTTGGTGTCCTCCCAAATCATCCCTTCACATCGAGCATGTCCTCGGAATATTGAACACAACTTTCAAATTTAATTAAAAAAACAAATAAAATGGACAAATTTTTTAATTCAAAAGAGAAAATTTTATTCATATTCATGGGACATACTGCTCTTCCTACAACTCTTTGTGGCCATTTCAAGATAGGCTTTACAGTTAAGTTTTTAACCCTGGTCGGGTCATCCATAAAATTTCGCTGCTTGAGAAAGAGACTTATTGGAAATATTTCCTCAGCATCTCAGTATTCCAAGGCTTCTTGAATCGTCCAACTGATCCAAAAGATAGGCACCCGACCTCACAATTTCCACAACTTTATATGGCTCTTCCCACTTGGCACCCAACGAGCCCTCTTTTGGCCTTCGGGTGTTCAAGGTAACCCTTCTTAACACCAGGTCGCCCGGAAGGAAGGACCGGGTCTGAACCTTTTTGTTATACAAACGGGCCATTCTTTGTTTATACACTGCAACCTTTATAGCCGACATTTCCCTCTTTTCTTCATCGAGGTGATTTCGCATGAGTTCTTTATTCTGTCCATCCTCAAAATGCTGGACCCTGTGGGTAGTCATCCCGATTTCTATCGGAATAACCGCTTCACACCTGTAGGATAAGGAAAATGGAGTTTCTCCTGTGAAATCCTTGCTAGTTGTCTGGTGCGCCCATAATACTTTTGGTAGCTCATCGACTCATAATCTCTTGCAAGCTCCGAGTCGGGCCTTAAGATTTACCTTGATAGTTATATTGGTTGCCTCAACCTATCCATTGGACTTGGGATGGGTAGGTGAAGCGAATCTTAAGGCGATTTAGAGATCCTCACAGAGCTTCATGAAGCCTTTACTGTCGAACTGATTCCCATTATCTGTGATGACGGTCCGGGGAATCCCAAACCTGCAGATAATATTCTTCTTAAAAAACTCAATTGATCTATTCTTTGTGATTGCGGACAGGGGCTCGGCTTCCACCCATTTGATGAAATAGTCTACGGTAACAATGGCATACTTTGTCTGTCCTCGCCCTTTCGGCATCGGCCTGATGATATCCAGCCCCATTGAGCAAACATCAACAGGCTGGATAATGTCGTAAATTGTTCTACTGGCTGTGATGGATGTTGGCATTCTTCTGGCATCCTTCGTATTTTCAGGCTACCCTTATCCCGTCCTGATGCATGGTTGGCCAGTAAAATCCTTGCCTGAAAGCTTCGAAGGCAATTGATTGTCCCCCGGTATGACTCCCATAAATTCCTGCATGAATTTCTCGGAGCACATAATTGGCCTC
Organism: Zanthoxylum bungeanum; assembly: GCA_019454045.1. Classification (NCBI taxonomy): domain Eukaryota; kingdom Viridiplantae; phylum Streptophyta; class Magnoliopsida; order Sapindales; family Rutaceae; genus Zanthoxylum; species Zanthoxylum bungeanum. Next base: position 12,092 of record SKCR01027296.1, on the reverse strand, counting down.
CTCCTCTGCTAGGCATCTCAAGAGTAGTACCGCATAGCCCCTTCGGTACAGCACTCCTTCAATCAAAGAAAACTTGCTGCTTTTATAGTTTAATTTCCCGGCCTCTTTTTTTCCCTTGGGTACCTCCCTAGTTTCCAAATACTTCATGATCGACTGCATCCAATAAGACTCGTTTTCCACATCTAGCTCCATTTCCTCGGGCTCTCTCACGCTTTTTACTTGGAGACAGACCAGAGGGATTGTTCTGGGCTTTTCCGATCTAATTGATGATGCGAGCTGCGCTAGAGAGTTTGCTTGATAGTTGTTCTCCCGGTCGATCTGCTTGAATTGCACATTCCCCCATTTTTCCGATCAATCTTTTCACTTCAGCCAAGTAGGCTATCATATTCAGTTCCCTGGCCTGGAACTCTCCCTTCAACTCCTGGATGGCCAATTGGGAGTCATTCTTCACAACTACATCATGAACACCCATCGCCGTACACAACCTTAAGCCGACCAAAATTGCCTCATAATCAGCCTCATTGTTTGTGGCCTCGAAGGCGAATCTCAAGGCATACATAACTTCCTCGCCTTCATTATTTTTCAATACAATTTCGGCCCAACACCTTGTGAGCTGACAGATCCATCTACTGACAACTCCCATCTATCTTCCATAATGGTCAAAATCTAGGATTCCGTAAATTCAGCCACAAAGTCTGCCAAAACGTGACCCTTTATCGCTACCCTTGGAATGTAAGAAATATCATGTTCACTAAACTCTACCCACCATTTCACTAGCCTATCTGAGACCTCTGGTTTCTGCAGGATCTGTCTTAAAGGACAGTCAGTGTAAACCATAATAGGATGAGCCTGGAAGTAAGGTCGTAATTTTGGGTCGCAGTAATTAAAGACAAAGCTACCAGTTCATGTGTTAGATATCTAGTCTCTGCATCTAACAAAGCTTTACTAACAAAATACACTGGCCTTTGAACTTTATCGTCCTTTTGTACTAGTACCGAACTCACAGCATGCTCAGAAACAGCCAAGTACAAGAATAAAGTCTCACTTGGGGCAGCTTTGCTAGGAGTCGGGGCTATGTCAAGTACTGCTTTAACTGAAGGAAAGCCTCCCCGCATTCTGTCGTCCAGTTGACTTCCATTTTTGCCTTCTTGACAATCTTGAAGAAAGGGTGGCACTTTTCGGTTGCTCGGGAAATAAATCGATTCAATGCGGCCACCCGACCGGTTAGGCTTTGTACCTCCTTGACTATCCCGGGAGATTTCAAATCCAGAACAGCCCGGATCTTCTGAGGATTTGCTTCTATATCTCTGGAGCTCACCATGTAGCACAGAAACTTTCCTGAGGCTACCCCAAAAGCACATTTCTCTGGGTTCAACCTCGGATTATGCTTCCTTAGTAACTCAAAGGTCATCTTCAGATTGGCCACATGACAGCCCGGCTCCTTGGACATGGTTACCATGTCATCGACGTACACTAGCATGGATGTGCCAATGAGGGGCTTGAAAATCTTGTTCACCAACCTTTGCAACGTCGCCCCAGTGTTCTTCAAACCGAAATGCATTACTTTATAGAAATAAAGCCTTTGATCGGTGATGAAGGTTGTCTTTTCCTCGTCCCCATGATGCATCTTGACCTGGTTATACCCCGAAAATTCGTCAATAAAGCTGAGCAACATGTGGCATGTTGTCGAGTCCACCAATCGGTCTATCTTCGCAGTGTGAAGCTATCTTTCGGATAAGTTTTGTTAAGGTCGGTAAAATTCACGCACATTCTCCACTTCCCGTTGGACTTTTTTTACTAAAACCACATTCGACACCCAATCCAGGTACCATGCCTCTCGAATAAACTCGGATTTCAATAACATCTTTACCTCAGCGGCTATTGTCGCTCCTTGTTAAAGATCATTCTTTTCTGTTTGATCGATTTGCGGGCCGGATCTATCGCCAACCGATGATTGATAAATTTTGGATCTATACCGACATATCATCATGCCCCCATGCAAAAACATTCGGGTACCATTTTAAGAACTTTAGCAAGTCCCGTTTCAGGAATTCGTCTAAGTTTGTCCCTACTTTTACATTTTTCTCTGGTCCGAAGAACTCCACCGACTCCAACTCTTCGACCGCCCCCAACCTGGCAACTTTCTTTGGCCGAGGACCTGAAGCCTTACTCATCCCTCCCCCATCTTCATTTACTTTTCTCTTCTGGCCACCATCTTCAATGCATAGTCTCTCCCTTGAGAGGGTAGCAAAACAACTCCAGGTGGCTTTCTGACTCCCACACATAATTCTAATCCCATCCCGGGTAGGAAATTTTAACTTTAAATAGTTGCATGATATCACGGCCTTTATCTTCATCATAAAAGGCCGACCAACAATGACCTGGTAACTACTCATGCAGTCTACCACAATAAAGTTCATCATAATCGTTCGAGTCTGGGGATGGGGATGGGTCCTTATTGTCATTTCCAACTGTATACTTCCTAATGGAACGACGGTTGAACCTCCGAAGCCGTACTTGAGAGTCTCATCATCAGTGAGAGTCGCATATTCCACCCCGAGCCGTCCAAGGCCTCCTTGGAAATTATATCTACCGCACTTCCAGGATTCACCAGGATCCTATCCACCTCAACACCACCGATCACTGTCTTAATTACCAAGGCATCATCATGGAGGAAACTCACCCCACGAGCATCCTTATCTGTGAACATCACTGGCACCGACTGACCACCTTGAGCTCCTGGGGCATGTTCCATTGCCAATACCTCGAGCCCTTGGGTATGGCTGTAATTCTTCCTCGACCGATTAGAGTCTCCGGCCAGTGTTCTTCCTCCAGCAATGGTATTCACCTGTCTGCGATTCGATCTCTGTCTGGCCGCCATAATTTCATGGTCGATGTAATTATTTAAATAATCATTACGCGCCAGGTCTTCCACTTGTTCCTACAAGTCTTTACAATCGTCTGTCCTATGCCCCTTCAAATTATGGTGTATGCAATAAGATCTTTTATTCCTCTTGTCTGGTGGGTACCTTCTGAAGTCAGGCTTTGCCAAGAGGCCTCTGCCCTAGATCTCCGCTATGATTTGCCCCAACGACTTATTCAAAGGAATGTACGCCTCTTTCCTGGTGACTTGGTTCACTTGAGCCGGAGTTTTCCTCTCCTGATTCCCCGGAGGCATCGGCTTGAATTCCCTCTGCCTCAGGGGAGGCTTTCTGAACTCCCTATCTGGCCTCCGATGAGCTTCTGCCCTTACCACCCTTTCTTTAGTAGCTGTGCCCCTTCGGGATATCTTCTCCTCCTCTTCCAGTAGAATGAACTTCCGGGCTATCTCCAGGGCGGTTGCATAATCCAGTGTGTCTTGGATCCTCAGGTGGGTCCACAGCCTCCTGAATTTCAGTGCCCCTTTCAAACTTTCCAAAGCCTCAAGTGACTCATATCCCCCAACCTCGAGCACCAAGCTGTGGTATCGTTCAATAAAAATCTTCATGGGCTCGTCATCCCCCTACTTCACGAGCCTCAACTCCCCGATTGTCTTCTTTATGCCCCTTTAAAGTGTCGAACAAATAACTTCCTAAGCTGTGAGAAGCTACCTATGCTCCATGGGGTTAAACTTCTGAACCACACGACGGCGGGCCCGCCCAAGGTTAATGGGAACACTTTGCAAATGGCATCTCCCACCATTCTTTGGACCTCAATCAACAAAACGAAACCCTCAATATGTAATTTCGGATCGGTGTGGCCTTTGTAGGGTGTCATGGCTGGAATGGTGAATCGTCTTGGGAATTTTGCCGACCTTATTTCCTCTTTACCGGTGCATTCACACGCGTATAACGCAAGCGCACTTATTGTTCAAGTAGTATAAAAATATCGATCCCACGAGGACTTAATTCCTACTATTGTTATTAATTATTGATACTATTTATTTACATGTATCTAATTATAAGGATAAGATGATGATTGTTTGATTGGTTGGTTGAATGTGGTTTTCCTTAATTAAAATAAATAAAATAAACAAAAGAAAATACTAAGGAAAATAACAAAAGACTCAAAGATCTAGAGTCGTGACTCCTCACAATATTATTATAAAGATGAATTGATTCTCTTACATATGTGTAATAAATTAGTTTGTTATCCTGGAACACGATGATATGCAAAAGCCTCTATCGATAGTCAGACGCAAATACCCAGTATAACCCAATTGAACCATATGTCTATGTCAACCAAATTACCTGGATTCATTAAGATCAAGTTCCAATTGTGGCTACCCCCGCCCGAAAGGTATATGTCTATCCTGAAAGTAAATCTATTAAAGGGTTATCTATCCTTAAGGAAGATCGTGGACTATTGAATCTAAGGCTAAAACCTAAAATCTCTATGTCTAGCTCATTTTAAGTTTACCACATCAATCTTATTGGTGATCAGACAACAAGAAGCATTAAGCTTAAGACTCAATAAACAAACTAAAGAATTACTCATAAAAAGGAAAATCAATTATTAATTGTGGATATTGTGTTTCATCACTTCCCTAGAATAAAAATTAAATGCTGGGGGTTGGGGGATCCACTTTTACTGTTTATGATATAAAAATCTCCCTTACTATAATATAGAATTTATCAGTGATATTACCAAACGACCATATAGGTGGTATCCTCATTAAGTCATATTTTAATTAAGTCCAACCAAACATAAAGGCGGTATTATTATTTTTCCATAAACCAGCCATATAGGCGGTAATTATCTGTCACCTAAAGACCAGCCATATAAGCGGTGTTATTTTATGTCAAATAAATAAAACCAGCCATTAAGGCGGTAATCCTTTTTATTTGAATTATAATTTCTATATTATAATTAAGGGAAATTAATCTAAACTAAAATAATAAAAGTTTCACTCTTCCCTAGCGGAAAATCTAACTATTAAACATAAAAGTAAATAAATGAAATGCAGTAATAAAAACTAAAAATTAAAATTCATAATTTAAATATTATTTATATTTACAAAATAGATGCAATCCTCTAAAAATAGGGAAAAACTCCCAAGGAAAGCACGAGGAAAATGAGGTGCAAATGAGCTCAATTTATAGGCAAAATTTCGGGTCAGCGTCGCGACGCCAACTTCTATCTTGCGTCGCAACGCTGGATCTGTTGACTTGGTCCACGCGGTTTAACTTTGACTGTTGATGCGGATTCCGTCAGTCCAATAGAAATACGACACGTGGCACGCGGTAAGAACGGTCCAATGATAGCTTGACACATGGCAGAAGGTGATTCGCTGAAGATTCGGTCCAATTAGAAGGTGACACGTGTCACGCGGAGTGTCGGTTCCATCTGATGATGACACATGTCCCGCCACACTTTAGCAGATCTTCTGTGACGATGACAAGTGGCACGACGCACGTTAGCAATTCAATTTCTCAGATTTTGACATGTGTCCTTCGGCGCACGTTAGTATGGCGCGGCGCAAATTAGGCGGCGTGACGCTGAAGGCTTGTGCGTCGCGACGCTGAAAATTACGAAAATACCATTTTTATCATTTTTTACTGTTTTGGCTCCAAATTGCTTCCAATGCTTCCCAAACTTTATTTATCTGTAAAATAACAATAAAACACATCAAAACGTTCACAAAACTCCAGAAACTATGCAAAATATTAGGTTAAATGAGTGGGAAATAGTGATATAAATACCACTCATCACACCCCCAAACCTAACATTTTGTTAGTCCTCGAGCAAAACATAAAATAAAATAACAAAAATAAAATTAACTAAGCCACTTTCATAGAGATCACGGTTGCATTTAACGTATTCAACAAGCCTTTAAACCCCTAGGTGTCCCTAGTGAACGAGTTGTAGCCTCATGAGGGTTTACAGCAATGATACCCACAAACATTTTACAAAAGTAAAAAGAAAATAAAAATAATGCACACAAAAACAAAAAGACAAAATAAAAGATATATAAACAACGTCCTCAAAGAATGTCTAGCATCAAATTTAGAGGAACTTTCAAAATGCATATTCCAACTAAAATCCTTTCTTTTGAACAACATATCTAAATCAGACTCAAATTGTGTGTGTGAATAATTTTACAAACAGCTTCGATTCTAAGTTGTCAATTCGGTGATTTCGTTTCAACTCTCAGTAGTTAATGGGTCAAACCAATCGGAGTATCTAAAATTGTTCTGTCTACTACAATCAGCACATGAGAGGTATGTGATTTTTCTGATTTTTTTTTAATTTATATACAACATCTTTGATCCATATAGCGAGCTTTGGGCCAGTGGCTCCCAAACCAAAAGGTTTTAAGGCACTAGGTGTTAAAACACCCCTACGGACTTAATCACCCAGTTCTCGGATGTTTAATAAACTAACACAAGCTTTCCCGTTTGACGCGAACTATCACTGCTTACTGAGGCAAGATGCCCGGTTACTAAGTACTTGCTTGGTTTAGTTTTTTTTTTTTACATACCTCACATAATTATTGCAGACAGAAACAGAAACTTAGGCAAACGGTCATTCATTAACCACCGATTATTTTAACTTGTGACTTTGTTAATTCCTTATTATCTAACTGCTTACAAAACTATTTTTAAAATTGCGCACGAGTCTGACCTAGATATGAAATTCAAATTAGGGATAAAAGTGAAATTAGCATTTATCTTTTCCTAAAACTTTTTAACTAAACAAACAATCAAATCATCGGACTTTTTTTTTTACTCCATTGTCATTTATAGATGCTTCCTCCAATTAAACTAGAGCACTGAATATTACAAATTTTTCAGATACAGCTCATGTCCGTATGTTACAATGCATATTGATAATACCTGCCAACTGAGCATATGAAGATCCATTTTAGTCAGTTTTATGGAGAATTCACAAATTAAATAATTCAAAAGGAAATAAACAAAAATTAACTTGTTTCAAAAATGGGTTTGAGATACGTATCAGGAGTGGAAACTCCTTACACAGCTATCATTCACTAATTTCACCTTTTTAGTCAAAATAAAAACATAAAAACGAAAAATATTTTTGTAATTTTTGAAAAAATTTCAATTTTTTTTATTTTTCGAAAAAAATTGGACTAAAAATCTAATAAAAATAACATAAAATAAACAAAATACTAACCAACTATTCCCTCCCCCAAACCTAAATGAGACATTGTCCCCAATGTCTTAAACAGTAGAAGAATAGTTTAGAAGATCATACCTGGTTAGCTGAAATGTTACATCTAGAAAGGAAATTAAAGGTTAGGATCCAGATTTATCTGACGCTTCTTACCACGATCATCCTCGGATCATTTTATCTTGGAGAGGATATGATCAATTTGTGGTTCAAAGGCTAATATTTGGTCAATTAGATCCGGGACAGTTCTAGCAGTAAAGAGGAGTTTTTTCATAGGTTTTATCACGAACCCATTTCTTCGGGCATCATTAAGAAACACACAAATAAAATCATAAAATCCCTCAACATTAAACAACCCAATCGTTTCTGGTGTATGTTCAAGTTCACCCAAGATAGCACTATAAAAATTTCCTCCACTGTGCCCAAGCCACCTAGCAAAGCAAAAAAAGAATCTGCACGGTTAATCATTTCCACCAGTCACTCGGACATTCCCGGTATGATCAGTTCCTCTCTGTTTGATGGACCTATCAGATTCGCCTTCGTCAAGGGTTTTGGGATGATTCCCAGAACTGGACTGCCACCCTCCTGAACAGCTTTTGAAACGATCCCCATTAGTCCAAGATTACCACCAACATATATTAAGTGCATATTCCTTTCGGCTAAGATTCGACCCAATTCCCGTGCTACTTCTATGTATTATGGTTTAACACCAACACTAGTACCGTAAACACACAAAAATTCTCAACTCGTCTTCTTGAAGTGGCTTCCATTTTTATGTATTTTTGGATGTCTTCCAAAGTGCAATGACGAGCTAAATTTATAGTACCTGAAAATGGTGAGAAATAATAGCACTAGTATCTTCCAAATGACGCTTATTAGCTAAACAATAAAATAAATCATGAAATGTCAAAAAGTCTGGATCCTGTCGGCGAAAATAAAATAACAAAAGCAAAGCAATTATTGATGAGTGGTATTTATATTACTATTTCCCACTCATTTAACCTAATATTGTGTATAGTTTCTTGAGTTTTGTGAACGTTTTGATGTGTTTCATTGTTATTTTGCAGATAAATAAAGTTTGGGAAGCATTAGAAGTAATTTAGGGCCAAAACAGTGAAAAATGATAAAGAGGGCATTTTTTTAATTTAACCGTGTCGCGATGCTCAAGCCTTTGGCATCGCGACGCCTAATGTGCACCGCACCATGCTAACATACGCCGAATGACACGTGTCAAAATCTGAGAAATTGACTTGCTAACGTGCACCGTGCCACGTGTCACCATCATAGAACATCTGCTAAAGTGCGTCGAGACACGTGTCATCATCACATGGTACCGAGACACGTGTCACCTTCTGATTGGACCGAATATTCAGCGATTCACCTTCTGCACATGTCAAGCTATCATTGGACCGTTATTATCGCGTGCCACGTGTCACATTTCTATTGGACCGACGGAATCCGCGTCAACTTTCAAAGTCAAACCGCGCTTGACTGTCAACGCGTCTTGGCGTCACGACGCCAAAGCATTTGGAGTCGAGACGCCAGCCCGAATTTTGTCCTATAAATTGAGGCTTTCAACACCTCATTTGGTGTGCTTCCCTTTGGAGTTTTTCCCTGTTTTCATACGATTGCATCTATTTTTGGAAATATAAATAATATTTAAATTATGTATTTTAATTTTTAGTTTTTATTACAGCACTTTATTTATTTACTTTTATGTTCAGTAGTTAGATTTTCTGCTGGGGAAGGGTGAAGCTTTTATTATTTTAGTTTAGATTAATCTCCGTTAATTATAATATAGAAATTATAATTCAAATTAAAAAGATTACCGCCTTAATGGATTGTTTTATTTATTTGATAAAAAGTAACACCGCCTATATGGCCGGTCTTTAGGTGACACATGATTACCGCTTATATGGCTGGTTTATGGACAAATAATGATACCGCATTTATAGCTGGTTTGACTTAATTAAAATCTGACTTAATGATGATACCACCTATATGGTCGGTTGGTAATATCACGGATAAATTATGTATTATAATAAGGGAGATTTCTAAATTAGATATAGTAAAGGTGGATCTCCAACCCCCAGCATTTTATTTTTATTCTAGAGAAGTGATGAAACACAAAATCCACACTTAATAATTGGTTTTCTTTTTATGGGTAATTCTTTAATTTGTTTATTGAGTTTTAAGATTAATGCTTCTTGTTGTCTGATCACCAATAAGATTGATGTGGTAAACTTAAAATGAACTAGACATAGGGATTTTAGGTTTCAGCCTTAGATTCAATAACCCGCGATCTTCCTTGAGGATAGATAACCCTTTAATATATTTCCTTACAGGATAGACATATACCTGTCGGGCGGGGGTAGCCACAATTGGAACTTGATCTTAATGAATCTATGTAATTTGGTTGACATAGACATATGGTTCAATTGGGTTATACTGGGTATTTGCGTCAGACCATCGACAGAGGCTTTTGCAAATCTTCGTGTTCCAGGATAGCAAACTAATTTATTACACATATGTAAGAGAATCAATTCATCTTTATAATACTATTGTGTGGTGTCATGACCATAGATCTTTGAGTCTTTTCTTTTATTTTCCTTAGTATTTTCTTTTGAGTCTGTGTTTATTTTAATCCACATTCAACCAACCAAAAGCAATCAATTCCTTTCTCCATATAATTAGATACCTGTAAATAAATAGTATCAATAATTAATAACAACAGTAGGAATTAAGTCCTCGTAGGATCGATATTTTTATACTACTTGAACGTTACGTGCGCTTGCGTTATAAGCGTGTGATTGCACCGGTCAATTATTAAGGCAACGAAATTGTGTACGCAATACGCCACTCATTTGGTATATAAATCCATTAGGATGTGTCTCAAGAATCTATTCCTTGCTCAGCCACCACTAATGAATTAGCTCTCATCTTTGTGATTGCCAAACATCATTCCTCCTTAAATGCTCCATTTGTGCCTTTCTCTACAAAAATAACACACAAAATTAAAAATTCTACAACATATATACACAAAATATGGAAACAGAATTTACAAAAAACTGCATGGGTTGCCTCCCTAATAGCGCTAAATTTTTCGTCTTCAGCCAGACGTGACTGAAATCTATCTGTCAATGAGGTTTCAGCGTTTGTAGGCACTGCATTTTTACATGTAAGTCCCTATGATGAGTCTCATTTGGAGACACTACCTTTTAAGTCGAGGAAATTGCGGGAAACGGATGTCGGAAGGGAATCAGTAAAATGTTAGATTTTATTCGCTTATTTATCCTCGGGCTCACTTGTTGGACCTCCGTTTTAAAGTACCATTGGCCCAAACCCCCACAAACCACATCACCAAGTCACACGCCTAGCCCAAGCCCATTAAATCACATCCAATAATAATTAAAATAATTACAACACATGTCACAAATTAAATTAAATTAAATTGAATTAAATTAAATTAAATCCAATTATTTCAATTCCAATTAAATTGAAATCTTAATTAAATTAAAACCAATTAAATTAATTAAATTGAATTTAAAATCCAATTACATTAAATTCCAAAATTAAAATTAATCATTTCCAAAATTTAAAAATCACCTACCAATTTAATATAATTCCCACCAAAAAATAAATATCCTTACCTAAACTATTTAAATCAAATACCACACATGCATTAATAATTGATTTTGTTTCCTTTCAAAAAAAATGCAAAACCTAATTCATTCCCTCTCTCTATATAAACAACAACAAACTCCAACCCTAGACCTCTCTCACACACACGGAAAAGACAACAAAAATAAAGAAACCCTACTCTTATCTCTCTCGGCCCCCCTCTATGCAGCCACGTCCCCCTTTCACGTAAACACCACACATAGCAAACCATGAACCACAAATGAACTAAACACTCTCTTTAGCTCACGACCCACATCGCCAACAAATAGAACCTTCACTCTCTCCTTTCTCCGCTCATCCACTCAACACGCCACTATAAGCCTCGTCCTCCACACAAACAAACTCAAAGCCCGTCCACCACTCAACACGCCACTATAAGTTGATAAGATTACACAATCAAGATAAGCAATTGAAGGGAGAAAATCAAGGGATCTCATTTATTTGAAACATTTGTAATTATGTCATTTATCTAGTAGTTAATCCTTTCCTTTCATTGTAATCTCCTTCCTTTTCCAAATCTCAAACAATGTGTATATATAGTGCTCAATGGCATTGTGAATAATAAGAAAAATATATTTCTTCAACCTTGTCCTCTTCAAATTTCTACATGGTATCAGCGCCAAGATCCATTCTCTAAAATTTTTTTTTTCAAACATCACTTGGCAAATCTTTCTCCGCCACCTCCATCGCCTGTTATAATGGCCTCCGACGGTACACAACATGTCATCCCCAATGCCCAAGAACCTACAAAACCTTTAATCATAGTTGCCATCCATAACTCCATCAAACTCACATCAACAAATTACCTTTCCTGGAAAACTCAAATTGAAGCCATTCTCATCGTCTATGATTTACAAAAACACATTGATGGAGATCATCACACCCCACCACGTACCATCATCATAAATAATGATACTTCTCCCAATCCCGAATATCGCACCTGGCTACGCCAAGACAAACTAATCTTTGCAGCTCTGGTCGGTACCCTCTCACCATCCCTAGTTCCTCTCATCACCCAATCTACCACCACCAATGAAGTCTGGCAAACCCTTGCCAACACCTATGCTCGTCCTTCTCGTGGTCACATCAAACAACTAAAAGATCATCTTAAACACATCACCAAAGGCCCTAAAACAATAACTGAATACATGCAATCCATCAAAACCACAGCCGATCAACTTGCCGCCCTTGGAAAACCTCTTGACCATGAAGATCTAATTGAAAAGGTGCTTGATGGACTTGACGATAACTATCAGTCCATCGTCGAATCTGTCAATGGTCGTGATTACACTATTCTC
>SKCR01027295.1:0-42687 GCA_019454045.1 Zanthoxylum bungeanum | reverse complement strand
GTAAATAGTATTTTAGGTAGTTTACCTAATAAACTAGATTCGCAGACCTTATTTGAATAGTCAAATCAATCCTAGTACCCACTCTATAAAAGTGTGGATATACGAGTCTTGTTTAATTGTGTCCCAGACAACAATGCCACAAATAAGTCTCTATTGATCAAATCAATTTGAGCTATTTATTTGTTATTTTATATGTTTGAGATTATTCTTTATATTCAAAATATAAATTCTGTTATTTACATCCAATGTATTTATCTCAGTATCATCTTTATATAATGAAACACTTTAGTGTTCTAGAATATAAAGGTTTTATCCGCAATGGATTAAACACTGATATAGAGATAATGTCTGTTGTTAAACTAGTTACATTATAACATTTCCTAATTTAAGTACATACCCAAAGGGCAGTTCCTAAACTTAGGTATCTACGGTCGAAACAGCGACTTTCGTCCCGTTTCCAATTCGCAGAGAAATCTCGGCTTGAAGCCAGTATCCAGCTCACAGCGGATTCTGAACGTCAATACATATATTTTATGTACCACACTAAGTATTTAAAATCAATTTTAATACTAGTGTGAACATAACTTTGACAAATATTTTTAAAGTTAGAGCCTCGCCCTTTCTTTAATTCATTCGTGTCTTCCATATCCAAATGGTAGTCACTTTGGGATATGTCAATTATCCTTTTCAATATGTCACAAACCTTTGCCTGAGCCTTGGGTTTCGGAATATCGAAACGATGTGCACCTTGTGCTACATGCCCAATTGCAAACTTTGATTTTTTCTCCACTAGAATAGTCAATTAATTGCAACTTAATACTTTTAAATCTAAAGATAGATTTATTATAAGTATATTAATTAAGCACTAAAGTCATCATCACATAATCTTTTAAGACTTTATGCTCTACTATTTGCTTAATTATGGGCTTAGTCATAATAAGTTATTTTATCAAATAAATTAACCTATTATTAATTCCCAATTGAAAATTAAATCATTTAAAACATTTAATCCAAGGATTATATATTTTAAATATTCATCTTTTTCAATTCTTTATATTTCATATCAATAGTCCATACTATTTTAATCAACTTTATCAATTTATAAGTTTATATTTATTATAATCTACAATAATCCAATTATTTTATCAACTATAATTTTAATATTGATTACTATAATCCAATTATAAAATCAACTATCATTTTAATTCAATTATATTATTACTATAATCCAATTATAAAACAACTATATATTGAATAAGTTTGTATATAGTCCAACATAAATATTATTTAAAACAACATAAAATATTAACGACTAATACTTTTGATTAATATGACGAGTAAAATATAATGAGCGTGTTTGCGAGTAATTGAACGAATGTTGCAAATTCAATACTGTGTTGATTGAATCACATACGGACTGTCTCCCCAGTCGTGAGCCTCTAACCCTCTGTGGAGTACTCAGGAACCGTGTTTCCTAGTGGGCTAGGATCCTATTAAATAACACACAACCCTGACTTTGGCCAATAAAAGTTGTATGCTATTTAACTAGGTAGATCTCACAGATCAATTGGATCCAATCCAATTCCTAGATCCGGTTAGTGGACATCCAAGTCCGAAACATATGTATAATGTCAATGTATCCATTACATTTTCCTAACCCTATCCTCCGAATCATCTAGGCCTTGGCTTTGGCCAAAAACAAACCTAATGATTCCAGTTAAGCGGGACCCATTGACGAGGAAAGTTTCGTAATCAATGTCATTGGACAAAAAGTGATCATGACTTTGGCCAATAAAAATCACGATTTGGACAAGACACCGACATGCAACAACTCTCATGATTCAAGTACATCCTTGATTGACAAAGGTCTGACTTTGGTCAAAAACAAACCAATGCCAACTTCGGATCTTGAACAAGAATCATTCAATGGAAGGATATTTGCTTAATATAGATTTAGGGATTTTCGCGTGCAAATTGGCTACCAATTTAATTATCTTTGTTAAGGTCTCATCATCATACACCCTTAAACATGCATTCTAAATACATAATAAAGCGAGTATGAAAAAAATAATAATAATGATATGCGGATGGATACTTAACACATTGATCCTAGATCAAATCTCTCCCTTTCTCACTCAAGCTAGCACTTGTACTACTCTACTACCCGTTACACTACACTTCTAAAGAAACCTCATATACATAGAGGGGAATAGGTGAGAAGAGAATACAAAGAGAAAGAAGGTGATAAGGCTGGACACGCAGGTCCAATTTAATAAATCGAATTTATTACAACAATTTCTAAAATTGCCCACCATCTAATATCCATCCGATATGCATTATTCATTCAACACAACCACGTATTCACACACATAAGCATGCTATCAATCAATCTAATCAAATTAATTAATCTGATAATTAAGTGATCATCCAATGTTCAAACAACGATTTGATTTTGATCGAGTCAAACTCGTTTTTGCGAATAAGTACTTAAAGTACGAATTCATGAATTAAATTAAACTACATATTAAATCCAATTTAACATGTATTTAATACTAATTCACTATTCGATTCCAAATTAAATATTGCACTTTATATTAATAAACCTTTTACGATTTAAATTCCAAATTCAATCGCGTCGGGACTCAAAGTCCGATTAACGTCCAACGTCAATTTAATTTAAGTCTAATGGGCTTCAATTAATTTCTTTAGGCATGGGCTTCGGCAAACAAAGCCCAATAGTGGAATCACCCAAAATGCCTTAGAAATCAATTTCGGCCCATTAGGCCCAATTAAACATTAAAGGTTCATTAGTCGCATTTGGGCTTTATGGTTAAGGTTTTGGGCCCAATTGGATCCAATCCATTTGGCCTAAACCAAACTTGATAAATCAAGCCCAATAGGCCCAATTACAACTTTAAATTCTAATTTCCAAAATTAGGCCCAATTAATTAAATCCAAAAATCCAAATTTCACAATTTAATTACCAAAAGTGCATTATATGATTAATCAACTAAATCAACATTTCCAAAACACTAAATTAGTCCAATTAATCATACTTAATTCATTATTACATGTCAAACACACATAATGAAAATCAAACCCATATTACATGCTTCTAAGTCTCGGCCAAGGAAGGTTTTTTGTCCGATTTGAATTCAATCCGATTAATTACACAATCGACAACGTATTAACTTCCCGAATGATTTCATACACATCCAATGTCATAAAATCAAAATTACCAAGACATTAAAGGGCATTGTAGATTCGGCCAACACAAGGAATTTAGGGATTTTGTTCAATTCAAAATTCAATCCAATTAATTTAAAATTAACATCATCCTACATGATTCTAACTCATCCAATGAATCAAAAATCAAAAGATTCCAAATCTCCAAATTCCTTAACCATTCGGCCAAGCTCCAATCAATTGGGGAAAATTGATCCAATCATTATTTCATTAAATTGATCCAATCAATCCTTAATTAAACATGTTATAAGCATACTCAAACATTCAATTCATTCAAATCATGCTCAAAACAAGTTTACCCAAATTTTAAGCCCTACATTTTTCATGCTTGCAACATTAGCTCTTGATGCCATTGTTGGTTTATTCTAAGGTCCCAAGATCAAATCAAGACATGAAAACATGCGTGAATACATCAACGGAGGTAGCGGAATACTCACATTGATCGGTTATGTCGATTTGAAGACGAATCAAGGCCAAAAACGTACTGCCCTTCACGCCAAACTGCTGGCAGTCCACTGCCCTGCAAAACAGAAATTTGAGTGAAGAAACGGAGCTCCTAGCTTCGTCGGATGGATCCCGTCTCATGGTCGAACCTCCCTACCACCTTCGCAAGACTTGTATGTGTGCTAGCACTTGATTTTTCACCATGAAAATCACTCTTTGCTTCCCTAAAGTCACGCCATTTCTGGTTCCAAACCAGTCCAAGAATTTCTTCATTGGGCGTGAGAGAAGAGAGAGTTTTGAGAGAGATGAAATGGTGTTAAGTTAAAAGATTTACAAAAATCAATTTATATTTATGCCATAATGTTTATTAAATAAATAATAAAACTTATGACACAAAACATGCAATGGCTTAGAGTGTCAAACACTCAAACTCCATGCAAAACCATTGAGTGTATTGTAAACATCTTCATGCAATGCATTAGAATTAAATAATGCATAATATGACATGTGTCATGTGGGCCCCACACGTTTCCAAATGAAAGTGGGCCCACGTGCACTCACTCGTTCGGGTTCGATATTTCCGAAATACCGAGCTAACGTCGCGACGTTAATTAAATCGAATAATTGCGGCTAGCGAAATTATTATTTACGTCGCTAACGAATTAATTCTAAATTAACTCGTTTGCCCGATTTAAAATCTAATTTTAATTCCGCGTCGAAATCTAATTTCGATTATTATATCGAATATAATAATTCAATCGATTAATTCCAAATTAATCGTTATCTCTCTCTAGACGATATTTTATCCTAGATAAAATATCTCCGTAATTAATCCTATATTAATTTTCTCTCTCTTCTATATAATCCCAGATTATTCAAGAGTGCGAGTTGTGCGTCATCGGTGGATTATCGGGCAGTAAATATGGTCGTCGGAGTATCCGAATCACGTACGTACCAAGTACTACGTTCTACCGATTTTACGAGACAAGGTCGACTCCTAGCAAAGCACCAAGTCTTCCCAAGTTCTCCGGACATATCCATCTAAGAATATCATGATCTGTATCAAGCGTAGTATACAAATGTATTGTGCATATCGGCCCAGTATCGGATAATCACGTGCTA
Source organism: Zanthoxylum bungeanum (assembly GCA_019454045.1). Taxonomy (NCBI): domain Eukaryota; kingdom Viridiplantae; phylum Streptophyta; class Magnoliopsida; order Sapindales; family Rutaceae; genus Zanthoxylum; species Zanthoxylum bungeanum. Next base: position 37,875 of record SKCR01027295.1, on the reverse strand, counting down.
GGGCTGGGGCTGGATAAGTGTCTGCCCCGTCCGAAACACATATCGGATGTCTGGTAACTAGTCTCTATAATCGGATATTCATGACCTGGTCATAATATCACGATTGGATGCGCATCACTTAAGAGCACTAATACCGTATCCTGCGTGACATCATCTCCACTATGACTGGAGTGACACTTCCGTCTTGACATCACATCCAATACACTACGATTCCTGATAACCCAGAAGAGGTGAACACAGAACCAGTTAAGATCCCCCACCACCAAAACCAAAGTTTACCGATTGTCGTAAGTATTAGCGATGTAAGTCTCAAGTTAAGACTATACACACCTACCTTGATTTCGGCCTCCCATAGACACCTAGTCATAATACCAATGGGATTCCGAAGGGTCTATCCAGAGCGAAGCTGTTTCCCGTACCATCGGTGAAACACGACCTCCTATCGCACTTGCACAAGTATCCAATACTTATATATATGAGAACTATGCCGTTGTGCCCTCACAACGCGCACAAGTGCAATACTAGCCTATTCCGCATTATCGATGTCCAGTCTCGATAATACTACAGCTAGGGATATTTAATGATTAATCCTTCGTGGACTGATACTGTCTCATATCATCTCAATCCAGGAACTAATCATAGGGACCTCTCTTCATTTATATATCTATGGTGATCTAATCAGAAATGACGAGAGTGCAATTTCCTTGTTACATAGTTAATTTGCTACAGCAACACAATGATCTGTGCAAATAGTGACGCTATGGGTCATATTATCCAACATAAATAACACTCGGAACTTTCTTCCGAAGTTATACCACGACCATGGATTTACTAGATCGTAAACACGTGCAGGATACATATGCCATATACACAGGTCAGACAGATTTTATCTTGATATGTATTGGATATCATGAGCATCAGTCCACACCCAACGAAAAGGCAGGGGGTCTGATCTAAATAGATCAGTGACGTGACTGTCATCAAACTATGGAGGATAACTCATAAATCCACTGTGGTATCTCAAGTCGAAGGATCACTAGGCTCGCTCAACTCGAGAAGATTCCTATTGACGTTGGTGTACCATCTATTAGGAAATCATCAGTGAGTCGTTCAGTGTTTATCAAATAAACACCTACATGTCTATATGAGTCTCCCGAGACTCGTGGTTTATTATGATAAACCATAAGACAAAGTCTCGATATACGACATGTACTGGTCTGAACGGATTTAATAACCGACCCGTGTTAGTAAATCTTGACCAAGAACTTTATTTAAAGATATAAAACTTATAGTGACACTTCCCAATGTCAATTACAAACTACGTTGTAACTACGCACTACGTTGTAAATCCAAGGGTCTTTGTCTAATATACACGTATCTCTAAATCAGATTTAGTTTTAATCTAATCATAATTAGATATCTACTCACAATTAGATCGAATATGTATATAAAAGACAAGAGGTGCTACCATTAAATAAGTAATATAATGGAAAAATGAATTGATCATATTTATGAAACAGACATAAATACGATCCAGATTGGCACTCAGAGCACCAACCCTAACATGTTTTAATTAAGCTTGAGAAAACTAAATACAAGCAATTCTTGGAGAAATTAGCCTAAGTTAGAGAACTGTTTAGAGAAGCTTTGTGAGATCTCTACAATATTTCATCAAGGAGAAATCAGGATTGGATCTTGGAGTGAAGCTCTCTAGCATTGGAATCAAGATTGAATCTTGGAGTCAAACTTGAAAACCTTGGAAGTTCTCCAACCTTTTCAACAATGAGAAGGAGATTGGATCTTTGTATCAAGCTTACTAGGTTATGTTTAATCTTCTCCTAAGCTATATTATCTATTGGATGCATAATTACATAGCTTAAAGTTGAAATAAGGCTAATAAATTATTTTCGGATGCTTTGAAAGTATAAACACAATATGCTTGTTAATTAGGTCAAAGATGTTCAAGTTGGACATGAAATAATGAATAAGTGTTTCGAACTATAGATTAAAACTTAGAGCTATGGCTACCATTCTAGAATCACTTGACCACCTTTGGGTGAACTAGAATTGTTCATGAGACATTTCATTGTGGGATTCTAAAGTGGTTAGTGTTTTGATTCAAACAAAGCATATAAGTATTTGAAATACATGTAGGTTTGTTGTATAACATGTGTTGATGTTGGTTATGATGCTAAAATTGGATTTCAGGTGTATTTGAAGTATTATGAGGAATTGGAAGTGTTTAGTATTGTTTTGAAGTCAAAAATCCTCACTGCCTAGGGTAGGGTCGCGACTAACCTCCTAGCATCGCGACACCGAGTATCAGACCTAGGAGAGTCATGACGCATACCCTTCCGCGTCGCGACGCAAGATGTTCAACTCTTGCCGTTGATCTCGTACTTTGGAGCGTCTCGATGCCCAAGCTTCTGCGTCACGACGCACAGAGCTGATACATATTGAAACTTCATTTTCTCTGTTTCAGAGTTTCCAGATTTCGTTTCGGTCACTATTTTTTCCTACGGACTCGAAACTTAATGTAGTTTTAACATAAGATATTTTAAAATACACCCACGTTAGATATCCATGGGTTATACCAACTTTCCACTGTACGGGACACTGATTCGACCTTAGGGGTTCCATATTCGTCCCAAAATATTTTGCATATGCTATGGTTCTAAATAGTGGTCATAGCACTGTAGAATAGCAACATATCATCAAATGATTAAATTGAACAAATATTACAATAATATTATTCAAATCAATTTCACACATGCAATAAGCCTCAAATTCCATCCTCCAAATCCAAAATCCCCAAATTCTAAGAAGTAAGAAACCCTAGAACCATTCTAACAAATCAAGAACAAGAACTAATTTTCTAGAATAAAGGATATTAAAGATTACCTTCTAATCTTCAACTTTGAGTTTTTCTGGAATTTTTACTTTCTTCTTGTTGAATCATCAAAAATAATTTGGGAGCTTTTTGGAGGAGGTAATTTCGGCCATGGGTGAGCTTTTTTGATAAATAAAACAAAATTTCCTAATTTAAACAAGCATTGCGGACTTAGGGGGTATTATGGTCATTTTTGCCAATTTAATTCAATTAAATATAATAAGCTTTAATTTGACAAATAAATTTGCACACTAAAAGATTAATAAAATCATGACATTTGTAACCAATAATAATGAAATATTTTTCATAACAATGATGAAAAAATATATTACTTAATTATTCAAATATTTAACATTTAAATATCTAAATAATTAATTAATATAATAATTATTATATATGTATTTTTAATTACATTAAATAACAAATTCATGTATAAATGGCTTGTGTCAAAGTCTTATTTGACAATTAATTAATGTGTATCTAATCAAATTATGTATCAAATATAAATACACAATAATTACGATTGACTAAAAAGGCCATTATGCATCTGTTTTCGTTTAACCATTTAAAACGATTCGAATTACTCATTTAATCTGGTGAAGCGTTATCAATAATCTGTATTATTCATAACGCGTTGCCCAAGTGCTTAACGAGTACACTTCATATTGTGGGACTCTCTAAGTTTTGGTTTATCCGTCACGAAATCCAATTTCGTGTCCATAATTCACCCACTCATGAATTATGACGACCTCAAATAATCTCGCTAAACTATGCAAGTTGTGGTCATTGCATACGAATAATCCCTCTGTCACAAGCTATCTTTATTATACATGGGATATAGATAATAACGTCAAATCCTTATGGTATAATATTGTCGACTTTCAAATTTACGATCTATAAATAACACTCGGAACTTGCTTCCGAAGTTATACCACAACCATGGATTTACTAGATCGTAAACACGTGCAGGATACATATGCCATATACACAGGACTGATAGATTATACCTTGATATGTACTAGATATCATGAGCACCAGTCCACACCCAACGAAAAGGCGGGGGGTCTGATCTAAATAGATCGGTGACATGACTGTCATCAAAGTATGAAGGATAACTCATATATCCACTGTGGTATCTCAAGTCGAAGGATCACTATGCTCGCTCAACTCGAGAAGATTCCTATTCACGTTGGTGTACCATCTATTAGGAAATCATCAGCGTGTCGTTCAGTGTTTATCAAATAAACACCTACATGTCTATATGAGTCTCCCGAGACTCATGGTTCATTGGGATAAACCATCAGAACAAGCCTCGATATACGACATGTACTGGTCTCAACGAATTTTAATTAAGCTTGAGAAAACTAAATTCAAGCAATTCTTGGAAAAATTAGCCTAAGTTAGAGAACTATTTAGCGAAGCTATGTGAGATCTCTACAATATTTCATCAAGGGGCAATCAAGACTGGATCTTGTAGTGAAGCTCGTTACCATTGGAATCAAGATTCGATCTTGGAGTCAAACTTGAAAACCTTGGAAGTTCTCCAACCATTTCAACAATGAGAAGGAGATTGGATCTTTATATCAAGCTTCTAGGTTATGTTTGATCTTCTCCTAAGTTATATTCTTCATTTGTGAGTTTTCATTAGTTAGACATATATTAATTAATTATATATTGGATGCATGATTACATAGCTTAAAGTTGAAATAAGGCTAATAAATTATTTTTGGATGATTTGAAAGTATAAGTACAATATGCTTGTTAATTAGGTCAAAAATGTTCAAGTTGGACATGAAACAATTAATAAGAGTTTGGAACTATAGATTAATACTTAGAGCTATGGCTACCATTCTAGAATCACTTGACCACATTTGGGTGAACTAGAATTGTTCATGAGACATTTCATAGTGGGATTCTAAATTGGTTTGTGTTTTGATTCAAACAAATGCATATAAGTATTTAAAATACATGTAGGCTAGTTGTATAACATGTGTTGATGTTGGTTATGATGCTAAAATTGAATTTCAGGTGTATTTGAAGTATTATGAGAAAATTGGAAGTGTTTAGTATTGGTTTGAAATCGAAAATCCTCACTGCCTAGGGTAGCGTCGGGACTCTGACCTCCCAGCATCGCGACACCGAGTATCAGACCTAGGAGAGTCATGACGCATACCGTTCCGCGTCGCGACGCCAAGACGTTCAACTCTCACTGTTGCTCTCGTACTTTAGAGCGTCTCGATGCCCAAGTTTCAGCGTCGCGACGCATAGAGCCGATACATATTGAAACTTCATTTTCTCTGTTTCAGAGTTTCCGGATTTCGTTTTGGTCCCTATTTTTTCCTACGGACTCGAAACTGAATGCAGTTTTGCATAAGATATTTTAAAATACACCCACGTTAGATATCCATTGGATATACCCACTTTCACTATGCGGGACACCGATTCGACCTTAGGGGTTCCATATTCGTCCCAAAACATTTTGCGTATGCTATGGTTCTGAAGAGTGGTCATGACACTGTGGAATAGCAACATATCATCGAATGCTTAAATTGAACAAATATTACAATAATATCATTCAAATCAATTTCACACATGTAATAAGCCTCCAATTCCATCCTCCAAATCCAAAAACCCCAGATTCTAAGAAGTAAGTAAACCCTAGAACCATTCTAACAATTCAAGAACAAGAAACTAATTTTCTACACTAAAGAATATTAAAAATTACCTTATAATCTTCAACTGTGAGTTTTTCTTGAATTTTTACTTTCTTCTTTGTTGAATCATCAAAAATAATTTGGGAGCTTTTTGGAGGAGGTAATTTCAGGTCATGTGTGAGCTTTTATGAAAAAGAAAACTAAATTTTCCTAATTTAAACAAGCATTTCCGACTTACGGGGTATTATGGTCATTTTTGCCAATTAAATTAAATTAAATATAATAAGCTTTAATTTGACAAATCAATTTTGCACATTTAAAGCTTAAAAAAATCATGCCATTTGTAACCAATAATAATGAAATATTTTTCATAACAATTATGAAAAAATATGTTACTTAATTATTCAAATATTTAACATTTAAATATCTAAATAATTAATTAATATAATTATTATTATATATGTATTTTTATTTACATTAAAAAAAAATACATGTATAAATGGAATGTGTCAAAGTCTCATTTGACAATTAATTAATGTGTATCTAATCAAATTATGCATCAAATATAAATACAAAATAATTACGATTGACAAAAAATGCCATTATGCATCTGTTTTCGTTTAACTATTTAAAAGATTCGAATTAACTCATTTAATCTGGTGAAGTATTATCAATAATCTGTATTATTCATAACGCGTTGCCCAAGTGCTTAACGAGTACACTTCATATTGTGGGACTCTCTAATTTTTGGTTTATCCGTCACGAAATCCAATTTCGTGTCCATAATTCACCCACTCATGAATTATGACGACCACAGATAATCTCGCTAAACTATGAAAGTTGAGGTCATTGCATACGTATAATACCTCCGTCACAGGCTATCCATATTATACATGGATATAGATAATAACGTCAAATCCTTATGGTATATTATAGTCGACTTTCAAATTTACGATCTATAAATAACACTCGGAACTTGCTTCCGAAGTTATACCACGACCATGGATTTACTAGATCGTAAACTCGTGCAGGATACATATGCCATATACACAGGTCAGACAGATTTTATCTTGATATGTATTTGATATCATAAGCATCAGTCCACACCCAACGAAAAGGCAGGGGGTCTGATCTAAATAGATTGGTGACGTGACTGTCATCAAACTATGAAGGATAACTCATATATCCACTATGGTATCTCAAGTCGAAGGATCACTAGGCTCGCTCAACTCGAGAAGATTCCTATTGACATTGGTGTACCATCTATTAGGAAATCATCAGTGAGTCGTTCAGTGTTTATCAAATAAACACCTACATGTCTATATGAGTCTCCCGAGACTCGTGGTTTATTAGGATAAACCATAAGACAAAGTCTCGATATACGACATGTACTGGTCTGAACGGATTTTACTAACCGACCTGTGTTAGTAAATCTTGACCAAGAACTTTATTTAAAGATATAAAACTTATAGTGACACTTCCCAATGTCAATTACAAACTACGTTGTAACTACGCACTACGTTGTAAATCCAAGGGTCTTTGTCTAATATACAAGTATCTCTAAATCAGTTAGTTAATCTAATCATAATTAGATATCTACTCACAATTAGATCGAATATGTATATAAAAGAAAGAAAAGAGGTGCTACCATTAAATAAGTAATATAATGGAAAAATGAATTGATCATATTTATGAAACAGACATAAATACGATCCAGATGGGCACTCAGAGCACCAACCCTAACATGTTTTAATTAAGCTTGAGAAAACTAAATACAAGCAATTCTTGGAGAAATTAGCCTAAGTTAGAGAACTGTTTAGAGAAGCTTTGTGAGATCTCTACAATATTTCATCAAGGAGAAATCAGGATTGGATCTTGGAGTGAAGCTCGCTAGCATTGGAATCAAGATTGGATCTTGGAGTCAAACTTGAAAACCTTGGAAGTTCTCCAACCTTTTCAACAATGAGAAGGAGATTGGATCTTTGTATCAAGCTTACTAGGTTATGTTTGATCTTCTCCTAAGCTATATTATGTATTGGATGCACGATTACATTGCTTAAAGTTGAAATAATGCTAATAAATTATTTTCGGATGCTTTGAAAGTATAAACACAATATGCTTTTTAATTAGGTCAAATATGTTCAAGTTGGACATGAAATAATGAATAAGAGTTTGGAACTATAGATTAAAGCTTAGAGCTATGGCTACAATTATAGAATCACTTGACCACATTTGGGTAAACTAGAATTGTTAATGAGACATTTCATAGTGGGATTCAAAATTGGTTTGTGTTTTAATTCAAACAAATGCATATAAGTATTTAAAATACATGTAGGCTAGTTGTATAACATTTGTTGATGTTGGTTATGATGCTAAAATTGAATTTCAGGTGTATTTGAAGTATTATGAGAAAATTGGAAGTGTTTAGTATTGGTTTGAAATCAAAAATCCTCACTGCCTAGGGTAGCGTCGCGACTCTGACCACCCAGCATCGCGACACCGAGTATCAGACCTATGAGAGTCATGACGCATACCGTTCCTCGTCGCGACGCCAAGACGTTCAACTCTCACCGTTGCTCTCGTACTTTTGAGCGTCTCGATGCCCAAGTTTCAGCGTCGCGACGCACAGAGCTGATACATATTGAAACTTCATTTTCTCTTTTTCAGAATTTCCGGATTTCCTTTTGGTCCCTATTTTTTCCTACGGACTCGAAAATGAATGCAATTTTAAATAAGATATTTTAAAATACCCCCACATTAGATATCCATTGGATATACCCACTTTCACTATGCGGGTTACCGATTCGACCTTAGGGGTTCCATATTCGTCCTAAAACTTTTTACGTATGTATGGTTCTGAAGAGTTATCATGACACTGTAGATTAGCAACATATCATTAAATGATTAAATTGAACAAATATTACAATAATATCCTTCAAATCAATTTCACACATGCAAGAAGCCTCCAATTCCATCCTCCAAATCCAAAAACCCCAAATTCTAAGAAGTAAGTAAACCCTAGAACCATTCTAACAATTTAAGAACAAGAAACTAATTTTCTACACTAAAGAATATTAAAGATTACCTTCTAATCTTCAACTTTGAGTTTTTCTTGAATCTTTACTTTCTTCTTTGTTGAATCATCAAAAATAATTTGGGAGCTTTTTGGAGGAGGTAATTTCGGCCATGGGTGAGCTTTTATGAAAAAGAAAACAAAATTTCCTAATTAAAACAAGCATTGCCGACTTAGGGGGTATTATGGTCATTTTTGCAAATTCAATTCAATTAAATATAATAAGCTTTAATTTGACAAATCAAATTTGCTAAAAGCTTAATAAACTCATGCCATTTGTAATCAATAATAATGAAATATTTTTCATAACAATTATGAAGAAATATATTACTTAATTATTCAAATATTTAACATTAAAATATCTAAATAATTAATTAATATAATTATTATTATATATGTATTTTTATTTACATTAAATAACAAATACATGTATAAATGGAAAGTCGAAGGATCACTATGCTCGTTCAACTCGAGAAGATTCATATTGATGTAGGTGTACCATCTTTTAGGAAATCATCAGTGAGTCGTTCAGTGTTTATCAAATAAACACCTACATGTCTATATGAGTCTCCCGAGACTCATCGTTCATTGCGATAAACCATCAGACCAAGTCTCGATATTTGACATGTACTGGTCTAATCGGATTTTACTAACCGACCTGTCTTAGTAAATCTTGACCAAGAACTTTATTTAAGGATATACAACTTATAGTGACGCTTCCCAATGTCAATTACAAACTACGTTGTAACTGAGCACTATGTTGTAAATCCTAGGGTCTTTGTCTAATATACACGTATCACTAAATCAGATTTAGTTTTAATCTAATCATAATTAGATATCTAATCGCAATTAGATCGAATTTGTATATAAAAGACAAGAGGTGCTACCATTAAATAAGTAATATTATGGAAAAAAGGAATTGATCGTATTTATGAAACGGACATAAATACGATCCGGATTGGCACTCAGAGCACCAACCCTAACATGTTTTAATTAAGCTTGAGAAAACTAAATACAATCAATTCTTGGAGAAATTAGCATAAGTTAGAGAACTGTTTAGAGAAGCTTTGTGAAATCTCTACAATATTTCATCAAGGAGAAATCAAGATTGGATCTTGGAGTGAAGCTTGTTAGCATTGGAATCAAGATTGGATCTTGGAGTAAAACTTGAAAAACATGGAAGTTCTCCAACCATTTCAACAATGAGAAGGAGTTTGGATCTTTGTATCCAGCTTACTAGGTTATGTTTGATATTCTCCTAAGCTATATTCTTCATTAGTGAGTTTTCATTAGTTAGACATATAGTGATGAATTATGTATTGGATGCATGATTACATAGCTTAAAGTTGAAATAAGGCTAATAAATTATTTTTGGATGCTTTGAAAGTATAAACACAATATGCTTGTTAATTAGGTTAAAGATGTTCAAGTTGGACATGAAACAATTAATAAGAGTTTAGAACTCTAGATTAAAACTTAGAGTTATGGATACCATTCTAGAATCATTTGACCACTTTTTGGTGAACTAGAATTGTTCATGAGACATTTCATAGTGAGATTCTAAATTGGTTTGTGTTTTGATTCAAACAAATGCATATAAGTATTTAAGCTACATGTATGCTAGTTGTATAACATTTGTTGATGTTGGTTACGATGCTAAAATTGGATTTCAGGTGTATTTGAAGTATTATGATAAAATTGGAAGTGTTTACCCTACATGTAGCCTAGTATAGCGTCGCGACTCTGACCTCCCAGCGTCGCGATACCGAGTATCAGACCTAGAAGAGTCATGACGCATACCCTTCCGCGTCGCGATGCCAAACGTTAAACTCCCACCGTTGCTCTCGTACTTTGGAGCGTCTTGATGCCCAAGCTTCTGCGTCACGACGTATAGAGGTGATACATATTGAAACTTCATTTTCTCTATTTCAGAGTTTTCGGATTTCATTTTGGTCCCTATTTTTTCCTACGGACTCGAAACTGAATGCAATTTTACATAAGATATTTTAAAATACACCCACGTTAGATATCCATAGGTAATACCCACTTTCACTGTGCGGGACACCAATTCGACCTTAGGGGTTCCATATTCGTCCCAAAACATTTTGCGTATGCTATGATTATGAAGACGCCTCTGATTGTTGGTTTCTTGCTTGATTCGCACCAAGAAATATGGAACTCTAAGGATAGGTTTTGGGACTCACGCCATTTCCTTTTTTTTCAGGGATTCTTAGTATTTCCTATAGGTTTTTAAAGGTGGATTCCAGCCATCCTCTTTGGTGAGCATTAAGGAGGGAACAAAATCCCTTATTTATATCATGTTTGTCTTGGGTGATTGTCACCCTATATGCAGTTACAAGTCGAACCATGTTGAAATAATCCAAGCCACACATGGAGCATCAAAGAATATGACCAACAACATAATGGAGCCATTGCAAGTACCTAAATGGCCAATCACAAGATAGAAGGCCAAAAGGATCAGAGAAGCAATGACGATATTAGCTTAGAGTTATGTGGCTGAATGCGACGGATATCTTAGATACACATTGACATCATATAAGGGATTCAATGGATTCCACTTGATCCAAGTCATATCAGATTAACGCACCAGCAATTCTAAAGTCAAGTACCATTTTGATGAATGAAGCCGAATCAAGTCCAACACCAAGTATTCGAGTTACATAAAGCTTAATAGGCTTGAGACACAATATTTGGGCATTGTTACATGAGGCCCATAAAATTTTGAGGTTTTTGTGCAAATGGGATAATTTGGTTATTTTGGGAAAAAACTTGCCACCTTTGTTGATATTTTTACCTTTGTTAACTTTTTTCTTTTAATATTTGTATTGATGCCAACCACTTTTGTTGAATTTGGTAGGCTTGCCAACCACTTTTTTTTTTTTTTAACTTTGGTAAGCTTGCTAACAGCTTTTGTGACTTTGGTAAGTTTATTTCTTACTTTTAAGGACATTTTAGTAACTTGCCTTGTATTCTATATTTTCACTTGTCTTCCTTAATGAAAATAATCACCATTTTCAAATTTTGCTTCATTTTGAAAACTATGCTATGGCCGAAATTGCTTAAGGGAGAAATTCCCCTTATTTCATGAAATCTGACTTATCTAAGGCGTGGCAACCTTAGTGGCGTCTCCGTGCTAGCAGAACAGAACAAGACATCATCTTAGGGAGTTGTCTGTGATGCTGTAACCTCATTCTTGGAGTCTATATCCCATTGTTTGTTGTTCGTCCTCATTTTCGAGGTTTATACCTTATTCTCAGAGTTGTTTTCATTTCTCTAGTTTTTTTCAATGTCTCATTCCCCAAAGTTCATTCCCTATTCTCGGAGTTATCTTCATTCTCGAAGTCTATATCAATTCTTGGAGTTATCTTCATTCATGAAGTTGTCTTCAATCTTGAAGTTGTCTTCATTCTCGAATTCATCTTCATTCACAAAGTTGCCTTCAATCTTGAAGTCTGTATCCATTCTAGGAGTTGTCTTCTTTCTCAAAGTTTTGTTTCCATTCTCGGTGTTGTCTACCATCTAATCCTCATTCTTGAGGTTTCACTTCATTCTGATGTTTGTCTTTTTTTTTTGAGGTTTCACTTCATTCTCGAAGTTGTTTGGTGTTTGTTTTTATTCTTGAGGTTTTACTTTATGCTCGAAGCTATCTGATGTTCTTATGATTCTTGAATCCCCATATTAGTTGTAGACACGGCCATAGAGGTGTGTGACGTTGTCCGGGCTCCCAGCTCGTTCGGGAGTACAGAGTAACCCATGGGGGACTAAACCGGAGAATAAAATGGAGTCGCCACCCAGTGTGAACTGGGAAATGATTTAAGGTCGCACTCACACCTCGAAAGGGAAGACCTCAAACCGTTGGGTTCAGAATGGTCCCTTACTTATGCCAATTGTAATGAAAGGATTTATGTAATAGTATAACCAAGTCTCATGCAACACATGCAAGATAATTTAATCAACACACAAGTTCGTACACCCATAAGCGTAAATAAAAATGAAGGTGTAGGCACTGCATTTTTGCATAAGATCCGATGATGAGCCTCAGATTGAGGCACTACCCTTTAAGTTGCGGAAGTCGCGGAAAACGGACGTCGGAAGGGAAAATTCAAAAATCAATACCTTGTTGGACTTAATTCGTTTGCTTAGCCTCGGGTTCGCTCGATGGACCCCTGTTTTAAAATTTATCCTCGGCCCAAAACCCCCGCAACCCACACCAAGCCACACACCCAAGCCCCACCAAAGAACCAAACTCCATACGCACAGGCCCACCAAATCCCCTCTAAAAATATCCAACACATTAAACACATGTTAAAATCCAAACAAATCACCTTCCTAATTTAAATAAATCACATGCCTAAATTAAATAAATCAAATCAAATCTCCTTCCTAAATTAAATAAATCAAATCAAATCTCCTTCCTAAATTAAATAAATCAAATCAAATCTCCTAAATCCCTTTCCTAAACTAAATAAATCACCTTCCTAAATTGAATAGATCTTTTCCTTATAACACACTAATTAAAGATACCCCCAATGATTGCATGATTTCTTTCCTTCCCGTACAAGGAAAACCCTAGCCCACTCCTATAAAAAGACACACAAACCAAACCCCGCACCCATCTAGAGCTCATCCTCACGGCACAAGCAAAGAAAGAGAGCTCATTCACGGCAACTCAACCTTAAACAGCCAACACCCCTCTCACCTTCATCTCTCATCTCTCTCTCTTATCCTCTCTCTCTCGGCCACAACCAGGACCAAAAAACTGTAAAACAGCTCTAGCCTCTCTCTCCCCTCCAAGCTATCGGCGTTTATCCACTAGCAAACAACAAATCTAATCTCTCACGGTCACAAACAAAAAGAAGCCCCACACACACCTTACAAACAAAGGAAGCCATAAACCCCATGTAGCTCTACACGTAACACAGCAGCTAGACTCACGAAACACACGCACACCGACCAACATAAAGAAACTGCAGCCCTCCATTCATACAACTAACAAACAAGACATAAACCTTCACCCTTGACTGAATATTCTCACCAAACAAAGCAAGCCCCCTGAACCACCGAATACAACGAGCCACAAAATGACAAAACCATAAACCTCATGCACCATTAAACAAACACAAGCCATCTGCACGACTCCACCGACTAAGCCACATGCATTCGGTTCTCTCTCTCATCACATACTACCTTCACGTCACTCCTTCATTCAGACCGACACAACTCACACACACAGACCATGCAACCACACATGAACACCAAATAAAAAGAAACACACACAAATGACTCTCTCGCGCAGCCAACACCTAGCCGCAAAACACACAGCTCACACGTTAAACCCTTCAACACTGGGCACTAATAAAACCCTAACACTCTTCTCTCACCCACACTCGACCACAAGAACACACAAAAATAATAAACCAAACAAACGACACATACTACCCTGCAGCCGAAAAGGGAACCCACACGAACAAACACAAACCAGTAGCCTTAAATCACCTAAATCCGTAACCAAACTTCACCTTTAAACCATCGAAAAATAGCAACCAAAACAGTCCCCAAACCATAAAAATAGTCACCCAAAACAGCCACAAATTACCACAAACAGTAACAAAAAACAACGACCAGAAACAACAGCAAAAATAGAGAACACAACAGCCCAAAACAGTGAGGCAACGAAGGAAAATAGTGAACCAGTGAACCGGAGGAATTGCTGAGCATTAACCATTCCGACGGCCGCGTAACGCACTTCCAAGAGGCGACTTAAAAGGTAAGACCTGAGGGCACCATTTTATTTATTCTCGTTCATCTTTTCAATTATTTATTTGTATTTATTCGCATGCGTATTGTTGGTTCATGTATGTTATTGTTGTAGGATGAATGATTTTATGCTATCTCTCATGGTGTATCAGATGGAAACCCAGATGTAAATTCCGTAGCCGAATCCGAATGGACGGTAGTGCGGTCTGAACTTGGGATACAATTCCACGTACTACTTAAGAAATGCACATATTTCATTTTATCTAATCTTGTGTTTATCCACGGTTCATTAGAAATAGCACGTTATTTCTATGCATGATTTAGTAATTTCTTTTGCATTAGGACCTTAATTATATCTCTTCAATGTTTATGTTTAGACAATTATTATTTATTTCTGTTTCCGCATTTATCAATTTAATATGTTCATGAAATTGTGTGCTTGTCGTTATGTCGATTTACTTTTATACATGCAAACTTAGACGTAGGTTATTCTTGGATGTGTATGTTGCGTAGACGTGGTTATATTATCGCATAAATCCGTTCATTACAAGTGGCATAAGTAAGGGACCATTTCAAACCCAACGGTTTGAGGTCTTCCCTTGCGAGGGGTGAGTGCGGCCTTAAATCATTTCTCAGTTCACACTGGGTGGTGACTCCATTTTATTTCTCTGGTTTAGTCCCCGGCAGGCTATTCCGTACTCACGACCGAGCCACGAGCCTGGAACAGCGTCACCGATTTCTGTGACCTACAGTCTGGCGACTCCACTGGGGATAAAGAATCGGCCCCGAAATAATGTCTTCTAATGTTTGTGATTTTTGCTTTAGTAAACCGTGTCTACAAGTGGGTTGGGACCAATGGGTTTAACCGAAGGCATTATTAGAGCTTGGTAATGTTTTGGTGTCTTCCTTCATTCACTACCTTTCTATAGCTGAAAGGAAAAGCTGTGAAGGCACCTAGATAATCATTTACTCGAAGCTTACCGTGATGGACTAATTTGGAGGACCTATTGTTTATTCCTGTGACCAAAGCGATAAGAGCCTAAGAGGCAAGGGTATTTAAGAGAGTTCGCTCCACCCTCCCTCTGGGGAATCTTCAATAAGAAATCCATTTGACAGTCATTAATGTATCATCACTCGTTGGCACGTATTTTAGGGTATTAAAAGGGTGCCCTCACTCGGTCGCTCGAACCCTTGAGTGGAGAGACCTAGTTGTGGGCAATCCTTCACCAGCGAGAGCCTTTGTCTACACTCCCATAAACCCACATGTGAACCATAGTTGTATGACCAATAGAAACCATCCATTATGCTTGTGTTTGGGACCATCATCATTTGGACTCAGTTGGACTTCTTGTCATGAGATGTGAACTTGTTGGGCCATTTAAATTGGGACGAGTTTGTGTCTTATAACAATTGGGCAAAGAGATTCTAAAATATCGATGGGCCGGTTTGTGTTTAGGCCCCATATCATTTGAAGTTGTTTAGCTATGTTATCGCAAAAATGTAAACCTGTTTGACCTTTTTCAACTGGGACAAGTTCACACCTCGCAATAATATGATTGAATGCTTTAAAATGATAATGAGCCAACTTGTATGAAAACCTTGATGGGCTTAGAAAATCCAAACATGATCCAAGTATGCCTGAAGCAAGAGTTCGATATCCATACTAGCTCTCATCAAGAAAGGATACGCCTTTCTTTAGAGCCATCATAGATTTCCGTTGGGTTAGAGAGGAAGGAAGACTCATCAAAAGACCGTTAGGGAACATGAGTGATTCAGATAACGAGGGTTCTCACATGGATCAGTTGGAGACTAATCTCAGTAAGATTACCGAGCAGTTGCAAGCTTTGACCGCCGCTGTGGCCAGTTTGACCATACCCCATATAGCCAATAATAGAAAGTTCTGCAACCAGAATAGAAAGACTATTAGGGGACCATCGGGGACCAAGCCCACTCCTTCTGAGGTCGCCCCTATCAGGAATAGGCGATTCTCCAATTTTGGTAGACCCTTGTCAGAGGTGTTTGAAGAGCTGAAAAGGCAAGGACTCCTAAGTCCCTTAGAACCTAAACCACTTCCAAACCCTGTGCCACGCTACCTTGACCTAAACCTAATATTGTTACCTCCACCAGTAAAAAGGCCACGAAACTGACAAATGCATCCGCCTTAGGCATGAGATCCAGAACCTCATCGACTCCCAAAAAATACCTGACCCGGAAAAAGAACCACACAACGCACACATAATACCTTATTCAATTGTGATCTCGCATCCATTAATCATAAGACATTGATTTTGCCTACTTGTTCAAGCCTTTTCCTTAATAGTTAAAAATCAGTCCAATGATGAAATCATTTGCTTTAGGGAGAAATCTTAGAAATGATAAACTTTTGATGTGCTTTTATCTGATACTTTAAGGAATTGATCTATGTTAGACTCGTAAGCACTTGATTATGGTTCTTAGCAGTGAAAACCTGAATAGTTAGCAAATTGACTAGTTGAAGAAATTGTAGGTCGGTGAATGACCGTTCGCCTAAATGTCTATCCTGATTTGCTTGTGTTATGATGTGTGGTATGGTTGAAAATAAAAGAAAATAAGCACTTGCTTGTGTTAAGAAAAAGAATTAAACCACCTATAACCGATAAACGTGAAGCTACCCATGGGCGAGTATTAGGACCACCATGAGGAGAAATGCTACCTTAAAGGGTAGGTGTGTTGAAAAAAAAGAAGAAAAAAAAAGAAAAAAAAAGTTCAAAACGAAAAGAAAAAAGAGAGAGACAAAAGAGAAAGAAAACCATACCGCATTGAGCACAGAAAAGCAACTGCAAGGCATAATTGAGACATCTAGGTTGGTTTGACCCATCGATCCCAATTTTTTGACGAAATCATTGAGTTGGCTTACCTGGGGGCTAATTTGCAAAAGAACCTTTGCACACACACACTTTGAGTCTAGTTTAGATCATTTATTCAAAAGCTCATATTTGAGTTGCATTGAGTGCTTTGAATGTTCTCTGGTCTAATTACTGAGCATTCTTTGAGTACAATAATATGTATAACTATTGGGACTATTTCATAGTATGTTGATACAGAGTGACACATCACATGGTCCACCTTGACCTAGTGCAAAAAGCGGAGAGCAGAAAGCTAAATCAAATCTGGGGGAGACCAGTCTACCATCTCGCAAATAAGGGACATAACAGAATCCTGAGCTATGGGACAAAAGAGAACTGATCAATTATCAGAAGAGAACTGGCGGAAGGAAATTATGAGCAGACCCATGGGGCGACCAAAGACATTTATAGGCAAATGGCACCAAGGAGCACAAGGAAGGCCTAACCCATCAGAATAGGAAATACATCCCTGCATACATGCATACACATCACAAACACGCATTTTTTGTTTTTTTCCCAGCTTTTGAAGAAAATGAAAAAGTGGCAAAGACAAGCAGCTTAGGGAATGAATCCCTGGGTCGAGGCCCACATCATCAGCAGTTTGGGGAATGAATCCCAGGGTCGAGGCCCACATTGTCAGCAGTATTGGAATGAATCCTAGGTTCGAGGCCCACATTATCAGCAGCATCGGGAATGAATCCCATGGTCGATGACCACATCATCGGCAGTTTGGGGAATGAAACCCAGGGTCGAGACCCACATTGTCCGCAGTATTGG
Source organism: Zanthoxylum bungeanum (assembly GCA_019454045.1). NCBI lineage: Eukaryota > Viridiplantae > Streptophyta > Magnoliopsida > Sapindales > Rutaceae > Zanthoxylum > Zanthoxylum bungeanum. Next base: position 19,818 of record SKCR01027295.1, on the reverse strand, counting down.
GAATGAATCCCAGGGTCGAGGCCCACATTATCAGTAGCATCGGGAATGAATCCCAGGGTCGAGGCCCACATTATCAGCAGTTTCGAGAATGAATCCCAGGGTCGAGGCTCACACTATCAGCATTTTCGGGAATGAATCCCAGGGTCGAGGCCCACACTATCAGCAGTTTCGGGAATGAATCCCAGGGTCGAGGCCCACATTATCAGCAGTTTGGGGAATGAATCCCAGGGTCGAGGCCCACATTGTCAGCGATATTGGGAATGAATCCCTAGGTCGAGGCCCACATTTTCAGCAGCATCGGGAATGAATCCAAGGGCTGAGGCCCACATTATCAGCAGTTTCGGGAATGAATCCCAGGGCCGAGGCCCACAATATCATCAGTTTCTGGAATGAATCTCAGGAACGAGGCCCACATTATCAGTAGTTTCGGGAATGAATCCCAGGGTCGAGGCCAACATTATCAGTAGTTTCGGGAATGAATCCCAGGGTCGAGGCCCACATTATCAGCAGCATCGAGAATGAATCCCAAGGTCGAGGCCCACATTATCAGCAGCATCGAGAATCAATCCCAAGGTCGAGGCCCATATTATGAGTAGTTTGGGGAATGAAACCCAGGGTCGAGGGCTACATTATCAGCAGTATTGGGAAGGAATCCCAAGGTCGAGGCCCACATTATCAGCAGTTTCGGGAATGAATCCCATGGTCGAGTCCCACCTTATCAGCAGTTTCGGGAATGAATCCCATGGTCGAGGCCCACACTATCAGCAGTTTGGGGAATGAATCCAAGGGTCGAGACCCACATTTTCAATGGTTTCAGGAATAAATCCCATGGTCGAGGCCCACATTGTCAGTAGTATGGGGAATGAATCCCAGGGTCGAGGCCCACATTTTCAGAAGCATCGAGAATGAATCCCAGGGTCGAGGCCCACATTATCAGCTATTTCGGGAATAAATCCCAGGGTCGAGGCCCACACTATCAGCAGTTTCGGGAATGAATCCTAGGGTCGAGGCCCACATTATCAGCAGTTTGGGGAATGAATCCCAGGGTCGAGGCCCACATTGTCAGCGATATTGGGAATGAATCCCTAGGTCGAGGCCCACATTTTCAGCAGCATCGGGAATGAATCCCAAGGCTGAGGCCCACATTATCAGCAGTTTCGGGAATGAATCCCAGGGCCGAGGCCCACAATATCATCAGTTTCTGGAATGAATCTCAGAAACGAGGCCCAGATTATCAGTAGTTTCGGGAATGAATCCCAGGGTCGAGGCCAACATTATCAGTAGTTTCGGGAATGAATCCCAGGGTCGAGGCCCACATTATCTACAGCATCGAGAATGAAACCCAAGGTCGAGGCCCACATTATCAGCAGCATCGAGAATCAATCCCAAGGTCGAGGCCCATATTATGAGCAGTTTGGGGAATGAAACCCAGGGTCGAGGCCTACATTATCAGCAGTATTGGGAATGAATCCCAAGGTCGAGGCCCACATTATCAGCAGCATCGAGAATGAGTCCCAGGGTCGAGGCCCACATTATCAGCAGTTTCAGGAATGAATCCGAGGGTCGAGGCCCACACTATCAGAAGTTTCGGGAATGATTCCCAAGGTCGAGGCCCACACTATCAGAAGTTTCGGGAATGAATCCCAGGGTCGAGGCCCACACTATCAGCAGTTTCGGGAATGAATCCCAAGGTCGAGGCCCACACTATCAGCAGTTTCAGGAATAAATCCCAGGGTCGAGGCCCACACTATCAGCAGTTTCGGGAATGAATCCCAGGGTCGAGGCCCACACTATCAGCAGTTTGGGGAATGAATCCCAGGGTCGAGGCCCACATTTTCAACAGTTTCGGGAATAAATCCAATGGTCGAGGCCCACTTTGTCAGTAGTATGGGAATGAATCCCAGGGTCGAGGCCCACATTTTCAGCAGCATCGAGAATGAATCCCAGGGTCGAGGCCCACATTATAAGTAGTTTTGGGAATAAATCCTAGGGTCGAGGCCCACACTATCAGCAGTTTCGGGAATGAATCCCATGGTCGAGTCCCACCCTATCAGCAGTTTCGGGAGTGGATCCCAGGGTCGAGGCCCACACTATCAGCTGTTTCGGGAATGAATCCCATGGTCGAGGCCCACACTATCAGTAGTTTGGGGAATGAATCCAAGGGTCGAGACCCACATTTTCAATGGTTTCAGGAATAAATCCCATGGTCGAGGCCCACATTGTCAGTAGTATGGGGAATGAATCCCAGGGTCGAGGCCCACATTTTCAGCAGCATCGAGAATGAATCCCAGGGTCGAGGCCCACATTATCAGCTATTTCGGGAATAAATCCCAGGGTCGAGGCCCACACTATCAGCAGTTTCGGGAATGAATCCCAGGGACGAGGCCCACATTATCAGCAGTTTCGGGAATGAATCCCAGGGTCGAGGCCCACATTATCAGTAGTTTCGGGAATGAATACCAGGGTCGAGGCCCGCATTATCAGAATTTTCGGAATTAATCCCAGGGTCGAGGCCCATATTATCAACTCTATTTGGGAATGAAATCCTGGAGATCGAAGCATCTAACATCAGTAATGGTTCAGGAATTGACTGTTAGACATTATGACCCATAGCGTCACTGTTTTGTAAATGATATTGTATTATTGTACAAAATTAACTATGTGATAATGAAATTGCCTTTTGCCGTTTTGTAAAATATTTACTTTGATATATTAATGGCAAAAGTCCGTATGATTAGTTCCGTATTGAGATGATATGAGACAGTATCAATATAAAAGGTTTAATCATTAAATATCCCTAGTCGGAGTATTATCGAGATCGGACATCGATAATGCGGAATAGACTAGTATTGCACTTGTGCGAGTTGTGATGGCACAACGGCATAGTTCTCATATATTTAAGTATTGGATACTTATGCAAGTGCGATAGGAGGTTGTGTTTTACCGATGGTACGGAAAACAGCTTCGCTCTGGATAGACCCCGCGGAATCCCATTGGTAGTATGTCTGCGTGTCTATGGGAGGCCGCATCAGGGTAGGTGTATATGGTCTAACCTGAGACTTGCATCGCTAGTACTTGCGACAATCGGTAAACTTTGGTTTTGGTAGTTCGGGGCTTTAACCTGTTCTGTGTACGCCTCTTCAGGGTTTATCGAGAATCGTAGTGTACTGGATGTGATGTCAAGATGGAAGTATCACTTCAGACATATGGAGATGATGATCACGCATGATACAGAACTAGTACTCTATAAAAGGTTGCAACCGTCGGGACAATATGACCAGGTCAGGATTGTCCGATTTAAAGAGACTAGTTGTTTGATATCCGATATATGTTTCGTACGGGGCAGACACATTTCCAGCCCCAGGCCTAACATGTGATCATCCGATACTGGATCGATATACGCAATACTGCGGTATACTACGCTTGATAAAGATCTAATATTCCAGTAAGAATATTTCTGGAGAATTGGGTAGGCATGGCGCTTTGCTAGAAGCCAACCTTGTCTTGTAAATCGGTAAAAACGTAGTACGAGGTACGTACGTGTTTGGATTATCCAACGACCGTATTTACTGCCAACATATCCGGAGATCTCTTGGGTCGCTTCCTGAAGATTCACCTATGATGTTTGATTCGAACTTTATTAATCTTGGATTAATTACGGAGAAACTTTATCTTGGATAAAATGCCTTATTAGGAGAGAGAGAGAGATCGATTAATTTGGAATTAATCGATAAAATAATATATTCGATATATTATTAAACGAAATTAGATTTCGACGCGGAATTAAAATCGGATTTTAATTCGGGCAAACGAATTAATTTAGAATTAATTCATTAGCGAAATGAATAGTAATTCCGCAAGGCGTAATTATTTAATTCACGTCGCGACGAAAATTCGTTAATTCAGAATTAGCGAAACCGAGCCCGAAAGTGTTTACGGACACATTCGTATTTTGAATCGAGTGGTATCCGCAAATCGAATCGCGATATCTCATTACTTGATACGAATAGATGATGGATGTATCTAGTCACCTTTAAGGGATGATACATTGTCTCTAATCTCAAAGTAAGGTAATGATGGCAAATGATGAATTTTATTTTGGAGGGAAAACCTTTCACGGTTTTTGAAGGGTTTTTGGATAAAAAAATTCATTTATTGTATTTGATACATCATTGCTTTTCTTTTTACTCTCTCACGGTTTTGGAAATAAGAGAGAACTAAAATTGAAAAGTCACACTCTCCTCTCCTTCTTCTTCACGCAAGCCGTGAGCTTCATCCATGGCAGAAAATTGTTTTCTCCATTTTTGCTAGCACAACAAGGGATCAAAGGAGGTGATAGGGAAACGCATTTGGAGCTTGGAGTACTAGAAGATTTGAGGCTTCTCACACTGTTGTCCTTGGCCGAAAACAGCCCCAAGATTTGCAACTTCTATCATTCTTGTTCTTGGCCGCATATCACCCACCTTGGAGGCTCAAGGATCCTCTTCACCATTTTCGTCACAAAGCTTTGTAAGTATGTTTCCGCCATCCTTCAAGCTTTGCATGTATGTTATTTGTATTTCGATGGCTTAATCTTTCTTTGGGACTAATTATAGAAACCAACATTGACCACCTCATTGAGTAAATGTTTGGGAGTTGACCACCTCACAAACACAAGCCATATGCACCATTAAACAAACCATAAACCCCATGCACCATTAAACAAACACAAGCCATCTGCACGACTCCACTAACTAAGCCACATGTATTCGGTTCTCTCTCATCACAGACTGCCTTCACGTCACTCCTTCATTTAGACGGACACAACTCACACACACAGACTATGCAACCACACATGAACACCAAACAAAAAGAAACATACAGAAACGTCTCTCTTGCGCAGCCAACACCTAGCCACAAAACACACAGCTCACACGTTAAACCCTTCAACACTCGGCACTCACAAAACCCTAACACTCTTCTCTCACCCACACTCGACCACAAGAACACACAAAAACAATAAACCAAACAAACGACACACACTACCCTACAGCCGAGAAGGGAACCCACACCAACAAACACAAACCAGTAGCCTTAAATCACCAAAAACCGTAGCCAAACTACACCTTTAAACCACCAAAAAAAATACAACCAAAACAGTCCCCAAACTACAAAAACAGTCACCCAAAACAGCCCCAAATTACCGCAAATAGTAACCAAAAAGAACGACCAGAAACAACAGCAAAAATAGAGAAAACAGCAGCCCAAAACAACGAGGCACTGAAGGAAAACAGTGAACCAGTGAACCAGAGGAATTACGGAGCATTAACCCTTCCGGCGGCCACGTAACACACTTCCAAGAGGCGACTTAAAAGGTAAGACCTGAGGGCACCCTATTATTTATTCTCGTTCATCTTTTTAATTATTTATTAGTATTTCTTTGCATGCATATTGTTGGTTCATGTATGTTATTATTGTGGGATGAATGATTTTGTGCTATCTCTCGTGGTATATCGGATGGAAACCCAGACGTAAAATCCATAGCCGAATTCGAATGGACGATAGTACAGTCTGAACTTGGGATACAATTCCATGTACTACTTGAGAAACACACATATTTCGTTTTATCTAATCTTGTGTCTATCCATGGTTCATTAGAAATAGCACGTTATTTCTATGGATGGTTTAGTTATTTCTTTCGCATTAGGAGCTTAATTATATCTCTTCAATGTTTATGTTTAGACAATTATTATTTATTTATGTTTCCACATTTATAAATTTAATATGTTCATGAAATTGTGTGCTTGTCGTTATGTCGATTTACTTTTATGCATGCAAACTTATACGTAGGTTATTCTTGCATGTGTATGTTGCGTAGACGTGGTTATATTATCGCAAAAATCCGTTCACTACAAGTGGCATAAGTAAGGGACCATTCCGAACCCAACGGTTTGAGGTCTTCCCTTGCGAGGGGTGAGTGCGGCCTTAAATCATTTCCCAGTTCACATTAGGTGGCGACTCCATTTTATTTCTCCAGTTTAGTCCCCCGCAGGCTACTCCGTACTACCGACAGGGTCGCGAGCCTGGAATTGTTGTTAAAATCTAATCCATGTCCCAAGATCAAAAGAACAAGCAAAACATATAAATGAATGAACAATATTGAAGTATGGCGGAATCATACTCACAAAGATCGGAATGCGGATGCTTTGATGAAACAAAAATTTCTCCTTTGTGCAGTGAGGGTTGAGGCCAAACAGAAAAGAGAAGCTCCAAGCAATTTTTGATCCTTCCAAGCTCTAAGATGAGTTTCCCATAACACCTTGGTATGATCCCTTGATGGTGCTAGCCAAAGATGTGTATTTTATGTTCCAAACATGCACAAATTCTTCAAGTTTTTGCAACAAAAACAGAAAAGTGGAGAGCCAAAACTGCAGTGAAGTTTTCGGCAATGTGAGAGAGAGGAGAGATCTGATTTTTTGTTACAAAAATCAATTTATATTTATGCCATAATATTTATTAATAATAATAAACTTATGACACAAATCATGCAATGGCTTAGAGTGTCAAACACTCAATTTCCATGCAAAACCCTTGAGTGCATTGTACACTATCTCCATGCAATGCATCAACAATTAAATAATGCATATAATGACATGTGTCATGTGGGCCCCACACGTTTCCAAATGAAAGTGGGCCCACGTGCACTCACGCGTTCGGGTTCGATATTTCCGAAATACCGAACTTACGTCGCGACGTTAATTAAATCGAATTTAAATAAATAATTGCGCCTAGCGAAATTATTATTTACGTCGCTAACGAATTAATTCTAAATTAACTCGTTTGCCCGAATTAAAATATAATTTTAATTTCGCGTCGAAATCGAATTTCGATTATTATGTCGAATATAATAATTTTACGATTAATTCCAAATTAATCGTTCTCTCTCTTTATATAGTACTTTATCCAAGATAAAGTCTCTCCGTAATTAATCCAAGATTAATCGAGTTTGAATCATACGTCATTGGTGAATCTTCGGGAAGCGACCCAAGAGATCTCTAGATATGTTGGCAGTAAATCCGGTTGTCGAACTATCCGAACACGTACGTACCAAGTACTACGTTTTTACCGATTTACAAGACAAGGTTAGCCTCTAGCAAAACGCCATGTCTACCCAATTCTCTAGAAATATTCTTATTGGAATATAAGATCTATAACAGGCGTAGTATACCGTAGTATAGTGTATATCGAACCAGTATCGGATGATCACATGTAAGGTCTGGGGCTGGAGATGTGTCTGCCCCGTATGATACACATATCGGACATCAAGCAACCAGTCTCATTGAATCGGATAATCCTGACCTAGTCATATTATCCCGATGGTTGCAACCATTATAGAGTACTAGTTCTGTATCCCTCGCGATCATCATCTCCATATGTCTGAAGTGATACTTCCATCTTGACATCACACCCAATACACTACGATTCTCGATAAACCCAGAAGAGGTGTACACAGAACCCGTTAAAGCCCTGGACCACCAAAACTAAAGTTTACCGATTGTCGTAAGTACTAGCGATGCAAGTCTCAGGTTAAGATCATATGCACCTACCCTGAAGCGGACTCCCATAGACACGCAGACATACTACCAATGGGACTCCGCGGGGTCTATCCAGAGCGAAGCTGTTTTCAGTACCATCGGTAAAACACAACCTCCTACCGCACTTGCATAAGTATCCAATACTTAAATATATGAGAACTATGCCGTTGTGCCCTCACAACATGCGCAAGTGCAGTACTAGTCTATTCCGCATTATCGATGTCCAATCTCGATAATACTACGACTAGGGATATTTAATGATTAAACCTTTATGGATTGATACCGTCTCATATCATCACAATCCGGAACTAATCATAGGGACTTTTACCATTTATATATCAAAGTAAATAAATTACAAAACGGTAAAAGGCAATTTCATTACTACATAGTTAATTTTGTACAATAATACAATATCATTTACAAAATAGTGACGCTATGGGTCATTACTGTCTAACAGGAATATCATCGCCAATTTCTGTGTCCTACTAAAGGCAAATGCATGATTCCATAAACGTATTAAATAATGAAGCGCAATAATGTAATTAACAATAACTGTAGAAGCATTAATAATAAAAACGGATAATCGATTACGTAAGGCAAAAGAAATAACCAAAGAAGTAAACATGCATGAAATATAAGGAGGAAGAAAAGTCGATTCACTGCATGCACGTTCGTGTAGCGTTCTGAAATGCGTTCGAACGACAAACATAATAAATGTGTTCGAGTAGCATTTTAGAACGCATTCGAAGGAGATTACCAAAGTGCTAGCTAAAATGACATAAACACATGTGTGAATGTCTCTCAGGCGGTACGTGGAGTTGTATCCCAAGTACAGACCGCACTACAGTCCATTCGGATTCGGCTACGGAATTTACGTCTGGGTTTCAATCCTATATACCGCGAGAGGTAACACTCAAATGTAAACAAGGCATGAATGCAAAAGAAAAAAGATGAAGAATAACAACCAAAAAAAAGGGGGATGAATTGTGAAATCAATAGAAGAAAGGCGCGACAAACTATGGTAAAGTTAGCCTTTAGGCATTTCCCTCGAACGGAGGACCTTTAACCCATATGGTTAGCCCATGCGCATTAAGTAACAATGCATTAGTAAACAATGTAACGATATGCAAGAGGTAAATAACAGAATAATAACAGAGCGGCTCGGTAAAACATCGTGGCAAATGTAGCCTTTAGGCATTTCCCTCGACTAGAGGACCTTTAACCCACATGATTAACCCATGCGCATTAAGTAACAATGCATGAATAAACAAAGTAATGATATGCAAAAGGTAAATAACGGAATAATAATAAAGGGGCACGATAAAACTTTGTGGTAAAGGTAGCCTTTAGGCGTATCCCTATAATATAAGACCTTTAACCCACATGATTAGCCCATGCGCACTAGATTAACAATACATAAATAAATAACAAGGGAAAAGTAAATAATGGAATAATAAAAGAGATGCGACCAAGGCCAACATCTATATGGAACCTCGTATGCCCGATTGAACGTATTTCAAATTCAACCAAGTATACTTCGTCAAGCACGGCAAAACATTGCGGTAAAGGTAGTCATTAGGCATTTCCCTCGAATAGAAGACCGTTAATCCATCATGATTAGCCCATGCGCACTAGATTAACAATACATAAATAAATAACATGCAGAAAGTAAATAATGGAATAATAAAAGAGATGCTACCAATGCCAACATCTACATGGGACCTCGTATGCCCGATTGAATGTATTTCACATTCAACCAAGTATAGTTCGTCTGACGTGGCAAAACGTAATGGTAATGGTAGCCTTTAGGAATTTCCCTCGAATAGAGGACCTTTAATCCATCATGATTAGCCAATGCGCACTAAATTAACAATTCATAAATAAATAAAGCAATAACATGCAAAAATTAAATAACAAAATAATAAAACACAAACAATTAATGACCACAAAATTAAATAAAAAAATGAAACACGTGCTTGAAAGTTTCTCAAACGGTACGTGGAGTTGTATCGCAAGTACAGGCTGCAATACCGTCCATTCAGATTCGGCTACAGAATTTACGTCTGGGTTTCCATCCGATATACCGCAAGAGATAGCATGCAATCATCAACTCAACACAAATGAAACTATGCGTAAAACATAATGATGCATGCGAGTGATCGATAAAGAATAATTGAAAAGATAAATGATAAAAAGGGGGCCCTCAGGTCTTACCTTTTAGGTTGCTTCTAGGAAGTGCATTGCGTCGTCGCCGGAAGGGTTAAGGTTCCGTAATTTTTCTGGTTCACTGGTTCAATATTTTCCTTCACTGTTTTGCTATTTTGAGCCGCTGATTTCCCTGTTTTCTGATTCAGTTTTGCTACTGTTTTTATCTTGGTTTTGACACTATTTTCAGGGCTATTTTATGGTGTTTAGGGACTGTTTTACTCACTGTTTTTGGGTGATTCTGGGTCACGGTTCCAGGGTCTGTCCACGTTTCTATTGATTCACGTCAATGTTTATGTTTTCAATTTCACATTGATTTATTTAATGTTTGATTTGGTGAAGAGTGAGGGTTGTGTGTTTCGGTCACTCGGCAGTTTGGCTTTGTTGGTCGGTTGTTGATTTTTTTGTGGGCTACGATCAGTGAAGAGGCGCTACTTTGTTTTATATTTTGTTTTCGGCTTTAGGGTTGATGGAGGGGGTGTCGGGTTGCTTGTTTTTTGTGTTATTATCATTTTTTTGTGGTTGTTTGATGACTATTTATTCATGTTGATTTGGTGACCTTAGGGGCAGTTTATTTGCTATTTTTGGATCAACTTTAGGGTTATTTATTGGTTTCTGTTTGGTTGTTATATGTGACGATGAAGGGCCTCTTTGTTATTGTTATTCACGGCCTGCTGATGATTGTCTGTTGTTTCATGTGAAAGGAGTGAGGCGAGCTGTATGTGTGTTTTTAGGTTTGGTCGGCTGAGTGAGTGAGTGGATTTGCTATTTGAGTTTGAGTGGCGTGAGGCATGTGAGTGTGTGGATTTTCTGTTTGAGTGTGAGTGGTGTGAGGTGTGTGAGTGCGTGGAGTTGCTATTTGAGTGGGTGTTGTTGCAGTGTGTGCCGTGTGAATATTTGTGTGCGTCTAGGGTCTTTTTTTGTTAAGGTTTTGTGAGGTAGTTTGTCTCTAGGGTTTTTTTAGAGAGAGGCGAGAGATAAGGATTTTTAGAGAGATGAATTAGGGTTTTTTTGTTTGCTTGTTTAGAGAGAGGTGAGAGAGAGAATCCCCTAGGGTTTTGGTTTTGTGTTCTTTTTATAGTGGTGCATTTTAGGGTTTTTTTATGTGCTAGGGTTTCTAAAAGGAAATAAATCAAACAATTATGGGGTGTATTTAATTAATTTGTTTAAGGAAAGAAATTTGTGTATTTTAGTGGGGGAATATCTTTAATATAAATTTTTTTAATTTGGAAGGTGATTTGTTTAGATTTTGGCATGTGTTAAATATGATTTAAATATTTTGGATTGGATTTAGTGGGCCTTGTGTTGGACAATTATGACCCATAGCGTCACTATTTGTACAGATCATGGTGTTGTTGTACAAATTAACTATGTGACAAATGAGATTGCACTCTGATCATTTGTGATTAGATCACCTAGATATATAAATGATGAGAGGTCTCTATGATTTGTTCCTGGACGGAGAATGATATGAGACAGTATTAGTCCACGAAGGATAAATTAATAAATATCCCTAGTCAGAGTATTATCGAGATTGGACATCGATAAATACGTAAAAGACTAGTATTACACTTGTGCACGTTTGTGAAGGCACAACAGCATAGTTCTCATATATTTAGGTATAAGATACTCATGCAAGTGTAATAGGAGGTTGTGTTTTATCGATGGTACGGGAAACAGCTTCGTTCTGGATAGACCCCCCACGGAATCCCATTGGTAGTATGACTATGTGTCTATGGGAGTCTGCAATCAGGGTAGGTGTATTTGGTCTTAACCTGAGACTTGCACCGCTAATACATACGATAATCAATATACTTTAGTTGAGGTCGTCCAGGGCTTTAACAAGTTCTGTGTACGTCGATACTGGGTATATTGGGAATCGTAGTGTGTTGGGTGTGATGTCAAGACGGAAGTGTCACTCCAGTCATATGGAGATGATGGTCACGTAGGATATGGGACTCGTTCTCTTACATGCGCGAGCTATCGGGATATTATGACTAGGTCATATATATCCGATTATAGAGACTAGTTGCCAGACATCCGATATGTGCTTTATACGGGGAAGACACAATTCCAGCTCCAGGCCTAGCACATGAACATCCGATACTGGATCGAAATACGCAATACTACGGTATACTACGCTTGATATAGATCACATATTCCTATAAGGATATTTATGGAGAATTGGGTAGGCATGACGCTTTGCTAGAAGCCAACCTTGTCTTGTAAATCGGTACAAATGTAGTACGAGGTACTTACGTGTTCGGATAGTCCGACGACCGTATTTACTGCCAATATATCCGGGGATCTCATGGGTCGCTTCCCAAAGATTCACCGAAGACGCATAACTCGCACTTTATTAATCTGGGATTAATTAGAAGAGAGAGAAAATTAATCTGGGATTAATTACGGAGATATTTTATCTGGGATACAATTTTAATTTAAGAGAGAGAACGATTAATTTGGAATTAATCGATAAAATAATATATTTGATATATTATTAGAAATTGGATTTCGAAGCAGAATTAAAATTAGATTTTAATTCGGGCGAATGAATTAATTTAGAATTAACTCGTTAGCGATGTGAATAGCGATTTCGCTAGGCGTAATCATTTAATTACGACGCAATGGAAAATTCGTTAATTTGGAATTAGTAAACCCGAGCCCGAGATTATTTGCGAGCGCATTCTTATTTCGAATTCGAGTGCGGCACGTAAGTCAAATCGAGTGTCAAATCGCAAGTCACATCAAACGTCAAATCATTTGTCACTTTGAGTGATGTGACAAGTTGTCACTTGATTTGATTAATTGATGTAGTGGTTGAAAAGCAACTTTTGCTTTTTGCTTTTTGACTTTAGCATTTAAAGAATAGTAAAATATATGGTAAATGGTTTTAATTTTGGAAAATAAAAAAACCTATTACTTTTATTTATTTTTTTTACCTTTCTCTCTCTCTTCCAATCGGTTTCCATGAAATCCATTTTCCCTCATCTTTCTCTCTTCTCGCTCTCACGCTTGGAGCCGAATTTCTTCTCAAAATTTCTGGTTTGACCGAAAATGAAGAAGAAGGAGAAGTGCTAGCACACCTTGGGTTAATATATGGTGATAGGGAAACTAACACATGAGCTTGGATTTATTTTTAAAGCTTGAAGCTTTGAGCTTCCATGGAGTTCATCAATGGCCGATTTTGGAGGAGCCATCACAGCCCAAAACCGAGCAGTCCCTGCTGTTCAGGGAGGCCAAACCGAGCTTCAACAAGGAGGAAAATGGTCTTGTTCTTCTTCACAACAAAACTGATTAATTACTCGCCATACGTGCTCAATAATAAATAATTACGTCGTTAGATTAAATGTTAGTTGGACTAATATTTAAATTTTTGTTTTAATTAAGCAGATGGACTGTATTTTAGTTGATTATATAATTGGATTATAGTAATCAATATATTTAAAATAATTAATTTCAATTTACAGTTGATTTTATAATTGGATTATAGTAATCACTGTAATTGAGGTTAATTAATTTAAATTATATTTGATTGTATAGTTGGACTATAATAATCAATATAATACATAGTACCACAAATCGTTGATTAAATAGTTGGATTATTAGAATCAAGATATAAAATGAAAGATTGACATTTAAAATATAATCCTGGGGAAAATGTGTTTAAATGGTTTAATTTTCAAATTGGGAATAAAATTTCAGGATGGTCCTGGAAAATAATAAGTTACTTTATTTGATAAAATAACGTATTAAGCCTAAGCCCGGAGTTAAGCAAATAGTAGAGCATAATCTTTGGAAGATTTATGTAATGATAACTTAAGTGCATAATCCATTATACTTACCGCAGTAAACTCCTTAATTTCTGAATCAGAACTAAGGATTAGATCCTTAAAGTATGATAATGAAATTGAAGGATTTTCATGGATCTATTTTAGATCTTTGAAATACTAAATTGCAATAAATAATTCTTGGAGAATTAATGACTAATCTCGAGGAGATAAAGTCAAACTTTGCAATTAGGAAAATAGCGTAAGGCGCACCTTACTTCGATATTCTAGGATGCCAAGGCTTGGCCAAAGGCTTATGTAGTGTGAAAAAGTGGCAAAGGCAAAATCATTATAATCTTCTTGGAAGATAAAAGGACATATCCCAAGAAGGAATTGAAGACGAACAAGGCTCTGACTTCAAATATGATTGTCATAATTATGTTCACAGCTAGTATTAAAATTAGATTTTAGATACTTAGTGTGGTACATAAAATATATGTATTGATGTTCAGAATCTGTTTTGAACAGGATACTGACTTCAATAGAGATTACTCTGCGAATTGAAAACGGGACAAAAGTCACCGTTTTAACCGTAGATACCTAAGTGTAGGAACTACCATTTGGGTATCAGCTTAAATTAGGAAACTGTTATAATATAACTAGTTTGACTAGATGCATTATCTTTATATCAGTGTTTGACCCGCTGCGGGTGAACCTTTATATTCTAGAACACTAAAGTGTTTTATTTTATAAAGATGATATTAAGATAAACACATTAGATGTGAATAACAGCATTTATATTTTGAATATAAATATATCTCAAATATATAACATGACAAATAAATAGCTAAAACTGATTTGATCAGTTAAGAAACTAATTGTGGCATAGTTGTCAGGGACACTATTAAACAAGAATCGTATATCCGCACTTTTGAAGAGCGGGTACCAGGACTAATTTGATTTCATTCAAATAAAGACAACGAATCTAGTTTATTGGGCAAAGTGCCTAAAACACATATTACTTGGTAAAAGTGCCAGTGCCACCGATCTGTTAGCCCTAGTTTATAGTGAAACAAGTGGGCCCATGTCTAGCTAGGCTAGATGTGGATATGAATATTTCGTGACCTTTACGGATGTGGCATCGCGTATGGTTTTGTGTTTCTTTTGAAACACAAATCGGAAACTTTTAGAGTTTCGACACGAAATAGACAAACAAATCGGTTAAAGTATTAAATTATCACGGTAAGACCGTGATGGAAAATTACTTAAGCAATAAGTTTCTAAAATACTTGAAAGAGTAAAGTATTCTTTCAATGATGACTCCTCCCGGAACACGTCAGTTTGACGGTGTGTCCGAAATGAGAGACCGAATTTTGTTGGACATGATAAGGTTAATCTTAAGTCGCTCTGAGCTACCATTTCCTTCAACGGATACGCTAAACAGTGCATAACTTATTTAGAATAAGGTTCCATAAATATCTGTTTGACAGATAACATATTAGATATGAACGGGAAAGAAATCGGGTTTTACATTCCTGAATATTTAGGTATGCTAGGCATATATTTGGATGATACCAAACTAAAACCCAAATTGGATAAGTGCTAATTGTAGGTTATCATAGGGATAACATAAGTATTGTACTTATACAACTCACGAGAGAACATTTAGATTGTTGCTCACCATGCGGTTTTCCTGATAAGAATACCGATATGCAGTGGTAAGTGGGAGGATAGTAAAACTTGATGAAAATCGGGGTAATACTATTCAAGGCACCGAGTCCTAATGGAACACAAATAGTTCATCAAGGATAAAACTATTCCAATAATCTTCGAATACACAAGAACCACGTAGGTCGGAGAGAATCAGAAATCAACCTGGGGTATGGGTTTCTGATCTCACCTCATAAAGATGTCTATCTTATTGAGGTATACCAACTGACTAAGTATGGGGAAGTGATACAATGTATCGACTCCCTGTTATGGCAAAGTGCCATAAAGTCCGAAGTGGATTTCATGTATACCAACTATGTTTAGACACTAGTTGATGTACCGTAAGGCATTGTGCCTATTGGTACTTTAAGTCTTCAAGGAAGACATATATGGATGGCAACATACCAACGTACTAAGCTAAGCTTGTAGCGAAAAGGTAGAGTTATCAACATTATGTTGATTACGATGAAACTTTTTACCTGTTGCCATGGCAAATCCATTTGGATAATGCTTGCTGATGCTACATGTTTCATTTATGAAATGTGGCAGCTGAATGCCAAAACCGCTTTCCTTAACGGAAACCTTTCGGAGGATGTTTACAACATCCTGACGGTTTTATCAAACCATAACAAGCAAACTAGGTTTGCAGGTTATTCGATCCATGTTTGGATTGAAGCAAGCATTAGGTTCTTGGAATTGTCGTTTTGATGTAATCATAATAGTTTATGATTTAATTCAAAACGAAATTAATTCTTGTGTATATAAGGAGGTTAGTGGGAGCGTACTGATAGTGAATGCCCTGAGTAATGAAAATATGTCATTTCTTGGAACTGATATTCCTATAATAAAATCGGTGAAAGCTTGGCTTTCATGATAACGACTATACGTCATAACATAGGTACTATACAATAATATAAAGGAACAGTGAGTTGGAAATCTTCAAAGCAAGATACTGTTACCGAATAAACAACAAATGCGGGTTATTGTTGCAGCTGAGGCAACAATAAAAGCCATTTGGGTCCATAATAAATCTAATTAGATTATATATAGTTCTGTTAGCAGCTGAGCTAGGCGTCAGCACATGCTAAAGAATTAATGGTCTCATCAACGATCCAGATACATACTTTGACTATTCATCTGATCCGTTCGGATCACACATCGTGGCGATGTGATGATTGAATAAATCACATAAGACGATAATCAAGAAAATCCACCGACGAAAGCTTTTCTCAGTAATTTGAGCCAACCGTACATAGTTCGGGTGTCAGAGACTCGAGTGACTGGCTATAGGCCAAGTAGGAGATTGTTGGACAATTATGACCCATAGCGTCACAATTTGTACAGATCATGGTGTTGTTGTACAAATTAACTATGTGACAAATGAGATTGCACTCTTATCATTTGTGATTAGATCACCTAGATATATAAATGATGTGAGGTCCCTATGATTTGTTCCTGGACAGAGAATGATATGAGACAGTATCAGTCCACGAAGGATAAATCATTAAATATCCATAGTCAGAGTATTATCGAGATTGGACATCGATAAAAACGTAAAAGACTAGTATTACACTTGTGCACGTTTGTGAGGGCACAATGGCATAGTTCTCATATATTTGGGTATAGGATACTCATGCAAGTGTAATAGAAGGTTGTGTTTTACCGATGGTACAGGAAACAGCTTCGCTCTGGATAGACCCCCCGCGGAATCCCATTGGTTGTATGACTATGTGTCTATGGGAGTTTGCAATCACGTATGTGTATTTTGTCTTAACCTGAGACTTGCACCGCTAATACATACGACAATCAATATACTTTAGTTGAGGTCGTCCAGGGCTTTAACAAGTTCTGTGTACTCCGATATTGGGAATCGTAGTGTGTTGGGTGTGATGTTAAGACGGAAGTATCACTCCAGTCATATGGAGATGATGGTCACGTAGGATACGGAACTCGTTCTCTTAAATGCTCGAGCTATCGGGATATTATGACTAGGTCATGTATATCCGATTATAGAGACTAGTTGCCAGACATCTGATATGTGCTTCGTACGGGGCAGACACAATTCCAACCCCAGGCCTAGCACGTGAACATCCGATACTGGATCGAAATACGTAATACTACCGTATACTACGCTTGATATAGATCACATATTCCTATAAGGATATTTCTGGAGAATTGGGTAGGCATGACGCTTTGCTAGAAGCCAACCTTGTCTTGTAAATCGGTACAAACATAGTACGAGGTACTTACGTGTTCGGATAGTCCGACGACCGTATTTACTGCCAACATATCCGGGGATCTCATGGGTCGCTTCCCGAAGATTTACCGATGACGTATAACTCGCACTTTATTAATCTGGGATTAATTAGAAGAGAGAGAAAATAATATGGGATTAATTACGAAGATATTTTATCTGGGATAAAATATTAATTAAAGAGAGAGAACGATTAATTTGGAATTAATCGATAAAATAATATATTTGATATATTATTAGAAATTGGATTTCGACACAGAATTAAAATTAGATTTTAATTCGGGCGAACGAATTAATTTAGAATTAATTCGTTAGCGACGTGAATAGTGATTTTGCTAGGCGTAATCATTTAATTACGACGCAACAGAAAATTCGTTAATTTGGAATTAGCGAACTCGAGCCCGGGATTATTTGCGAGCGCATTCGCATTTCGAATTCGAGTGCGGCATGCAAGTCAAATCGAGCGTCAAATCGCAAGTCACATCAAACGTCAAATCATTTGTCACTTTCAGTGATGTGACAAGTTGTCACTTGATTTGATTGATTGATGTAGTGGTTGAAAAGCAACCTTTGCTTTTTGACTTTAGCATTTAAGGAAAAGTAAAATATATGGTAAATGGTTTTAATTTTGGAAAATATAAAAACCTATTACTTTTATTTTCTTTTTACCTTTCTCTCTCTCTTTTAATCGGTTTCCATGAAACCCTTTTTCCCTCATATTTCTCTCTTATCCCTCTCACGCTTGGAGCCGAATTTCTTCTCAAAATTTCTGGTTTGACCGAAAATGTAGAAGAAGGAGAAGTGCTAGCACACCTTGGGTTATATTATGGTGATAGGGAAACTAACACATGAGCTTGGATTTATTTTTGGAGCTTGAAGCTTTGAGCTTCCATGGAGTTCATCAATGGCCGATTTTGGAGGAGCCATCACAGCCCAAAACCGAGCAGTCCCTGCTTTTCAGGGAGGCCAAACCGAGCTTCAACAAGGAGGAAAATGGTCTTGTTCTTCTTCACAACAAAACTGATCAATGTGCGTAATGTTTCTGCCTTATTCCTTTGATGTGTTCATGCGTTTTTCTTGCTTGATTTTATGATCTTGGGACCTAATTAGAAACCAACAATGGTATCTATGAGCTTTGATCAAGCATGAAAAAGTTAGGGCTTGAATTGGGTAAAATCAATTGAACCATGATTTGGTTGAATTGATTGATTAAGTATGCTTGTATGTTGATGAATTGAAGTTGTGTATGTTCAATTTCATGAAATTGGATTGGTTCCATTTTTCCCCAAATTTTTGGGCATGGCCGAAAATTGAGACCCTAATATCTTGGTGATTGTTTTTTTGTTTGATCATTGGATGACTTAAAACAATAGGGTAATGTTAATTTGAAGTTCTATTGGATTGAATTTTGATTTGGAACATTTTTCCCTTTTAATGTAGGCTTGGCCGAATTTAAGTAACATGAAATTCATTGTGATTTTTTTGTTTTGATTCATTGGATGAGTTGAATTGATTTGGGAAATGATGATTGTGGATTCATTTGGATTGAAACCGAATCGGATTGAAAAATCCCTAAATGCCGAGACTTTAAGCATGTAAATTGGGTTTGATTTTGATTGAATTGTGTTGGACACTATGTGTTGTTAAAGTGCATGATTAATTAGGCTAATTGATGTTTTAGAAATATTAATTGGGTGATTAATTGTGTATTACACTTAGGTTATTTAATTATGGAATTGGAATTTTATAAGTTAATTAATTGTGCTTGTTTTTGGAAATTGGGCCTTAAAGGTTGTAATTGGGCTTTTGGGCTTGGTTGTACCAAGTTAGGTTTAGGCAAAATTGGTTGGATCCAATTAGGCCCAAAACCGCATCCAAAAGGTCCAATTATGACTTAATGGACCTTAATAGACATCTAAGCGAATAGTCATTCATTGACCCATAATTTCTTCAACTAGTCACCTTGCCAACTACTTAGGCTTTCACCGCTAAGATCCTATAATTAAGTGCTTGCGAGTCTAGTCAAGATCAAGTACTCAAAATATCGGATGGGAGTACATCTCGCACTTATCGTTTCTAAGGTTTCACCCTAAAGTAAATAATTTCATCATCAGACTGATGCTTAACTATTAAGGAAAATGCTCGAACAAGCATGCAAAATCAATGTCTTATGATTAATAGATGCGGGACCACAATTGAATAAGATCAGGAAAACAAACATCTCCATAATTTGCAACTTTGTCTTCTTCAGTCTTCTTGCTTTCTTTGAACTTCAGATCCTCCAACTGTAGTAATTCTTTCCCAT